>VXAV01010998.1:0-14667 GCA_013399715.1 Alectura lathami | reverse complement strand
TCTCAGCTATTGACAAGGTTTTATTTAAGTATGTTCTCTAAGCTATATTGGAATAACTAGATATACAAATTCATGTTACATGAAACAGCATTAGGTCCTGTAACTGGGCTTACACTACTAGGGAAAGATGGTAAGTATGCTGCTGCATTTAAAAGGAAGCATATCAGTACACACAGAAAGTATGTTGTCTTGGAGATTAGTAACAAAGGGCATCAAGGATGAGGATGCATCTCTTAAAGCATTTAATCCTGTAACTGTGAGTCTGTAGAATACTTTCATGTCAACTGTACAGTCTAAAGCTTTACTTTTAAAAATGAATATATTTTTCTTCTCTATCATTTTAAAAGTAGGTCACTCACTTACTGATTTAGATAGGGTGGTAGGGTTTTAACTTTTTTTNNTGGAAAGGGGGGTGGTTTTTTTTTTTTTTTTTTTTTTTTTTTTTCCTACTTAAGATTATCTTCTTCTATGTTATGTACAATGATCTACATTTAGACTGAAGACTCACTTTCCTTCAAAACATACTTGGACTGTCTTATAGAGACTTTCTACAGCACTGATAAAGCATAAGACAAACTGACATAACAGGAAGGATCATTACTTTCAGTTCTGCTCACTTCCGCAAGCTTTACAACTATGCCTTTCTGAAATTATTCTGAATACTTGGTTTCCTTTCATCTCCCCCAGGCAGCCTCTACTGAACTTGAGTGAACTTTCTATCTATTTCCCAAACTTCTGTCTCTCTTGCAGAGCTATATTAAACTCATTCATTCTCCAGCCAGTACTTTAAAAACAAATCATTGCTAAAACACTAAGAACACCCTTCACATCCTTGTGCATTATTCTTACCAATCTGTACATTTAAATAACATCAGAAATTATCTTTTGCTAAAAATTTACCAAAATATTTTAAACACATAAAAATGTAAAAAACACAAACAAACAGAAAAACAAACCAAAACCAAAAACCCAGCATAAACATTGCTTGTATAGGCATTGGTTAGAAGAGACTGCTGCACTAAGGAGTATATTCAAAAAAGTTTTTTTTTTTTTTTCGTTTTGATTACATTTAGTATCATGTATTCTAAGATTAAGGGTGATTAACCTTATTTTTATGTAATCTTGTGTGATCTAATGCATAAGCAGAAAATCTGAAATGCAATTAAAATTAAGCTTCTTTTAAGTTACTGAAAGGTGACTGTATTATCCTGTAACTAAAGGAGCAATTTAGGTGGGCAAAGGAAACTTAAGATCCTGAACAGTCTGTGATGAACTGAATATGAAGACAGCTACCTGTTGATGGCCCCAGGGGCATTATGAAAATCTGGCACTAACTGAAATTTTGAATATAGCCCTTAGTTTTATCATTATTTCTTTAAAATTTAAAAGCTGCCCAGCATGTCACGAATGAAGTTTACTTTGCAAGCCACCCACTGCCTAAGTGGGCAGTAATATTCAAAATGGAACTGCTGAAACTCTGGTGTCTGACGGATTTCATGGAGAAATGAGATCTGAAGGTCCGACTCCAAGAGAACAAGGAGAAGAGGGAACACAAACAACAACAGTCCAAGGCCTACAAGGAGAAGTCTGGAGAAACTCTTCACAAAGGCATTCACCTCTATGTTGCCCATTAGAAAGTCACAGCTCCACCTAAGTGCTCTTCGAGCTTCTTTCAGTTCTTCCTCTTCTGCAATCATAAAGGCATTTTCATCTGCTTCCAGTTCCTCAAATGAATCCGTATCATCTTTCTCATTCTCTGCTCTTGGACAGGTATCAAAGAGCATGTCGATCTCATCATCAACTGGGATGGGCAGCAAGCTGGCACTGGGATTGTGTACCAGTTCTGAGATGGTTAAAGGTTCCTCTTTCATCTTCTCATCTTGTTCAATGGCACGATCAACATTCTCCCCAGCATTCTTAATTGGGGAGCTGGAAGTCACAGGGACTGAAATCTCATCTTCCTTTGGCAGTTGGTTATCTGAAAAAAAAAAAAAAAAAAAGAGAGAGAGAGAGACAGAGAGAATGAAAATAGTGATCCTAAATTTCTGCTTTCCTAGTGGCAAAATTCGGCCATCCAATAGCATTTTATGTAGGTCCAAAAGATGATTCTGCAATCCTTTTGTATATTGAAACCAGACCATACACAATCAACAAACACTGGAAAAGCCTTCTGAAAACTGCATCCCTGGCAGAGGAGGACAACATCTTTTACAACACTGCAGTATATTAGTTCTGATTAAATTTGTATGATGCAGCTACCACGAATACCAGTGTACTAGTGTAATACAAACGGAAAATAAAATAGTTGATTTTCCATAGGCAATCATGGTTCTGGTATAAATACATACCGCAGATGTGAATTGGTGCTATTTGTTGTCATAGTAGGAATAACAACAACAATAATAATGAAACCTAACTTTCTCTTCATTCATCTCAAAGAAATAAGCTGATAAGATAATGAGTGAGGTTAGGAATTTTCAGTAGAGTGTAACATTAAAAGAGACAATAGATTATCATGATAAATTCGTATTAACAGTAGAGAAGATAAAAAGAGAGGTGGGTTCACACACCATATGAGGATTAGCTATGATTGAAATTGAATGTAAATGCTTCACCTCTTCAATAAGCTTCCCCTCCTCACATCTCATTTTTCTTCCAGTCATATTTCCTCTCCTCATACTCACAGTCTCCTTCCTCCCTCTCCATTAAATTCCTCTGTCCCCATTACAGAGAATCCTTTCTTAGCCTTACTGGGGTGCTTGTTTCTTGTGACCCAATTATCTGACTAAATTCTCTCCTCTCAGGACTTATTACTCTTTTTCCAGCCTAGTACTAACAGAAGTAAATCTGGAGAAAAAAAAAAAAAAAAAAAAAAAAAAGTCNGAAAAAAAAAAAAAAAAAAAAGTCTAGCTGTTCTGCAGCTACATGAACACTGCAGTGACTCTTCTTAGTTGCCAGCAGCAGAGGAGGAGGGAAGGAGAACGAGAGGAAAAGATTTTTTTAGTTTATAGCATGTCTGACACTTGTTAAGGTCATCAGATGCCATCTATGTGCAAGAGAAATAAACCATGCACAGTATCATGTGCACTAATACTTTTAATTTTGTGATGTTTAATCTCCCCTTTCTTTCCAAATTACTAATCCAGATGCACAGTACTGGTAAGGATATATCAGGTAAAACCAACACAGTAAGGTTATATGACTTATCTAACAAATAATCCAGGAAAATCAAGGCAAATCAGTGCTAATAATTCATATGAGCCTGACTCTGATTTCAGCAATAGATCTCTGTAAAAGACAGAGAACTGATGTCATTGAAGATTCTTTCCAGTTTTATTGCAGTGAAAAATAAGGTTCAGAAACTTTAAAACATCCTAGTATAAAACAATATGCATTATTACATAAGAAAAAGTAATAAGAAATGTCGTACAACTTCAGTGGTAATTAAACTAGATGTATCACAGTTTTCCGTGTGAAGTAAAAGGGCCTCTGCAAGGTCTATTAAACCTTTCTATTAAAGGATGGCAAGCATTAAAAATAAATTAAGTAAACAAACAAAAAATTATGATAACTGAGATGAAGGAAATAAAACATGACCTGAACCATGCTATACAAAGTGATGCATCACTGCTCTGTAAACTTGATACAGAACAAAAATGGAAACAAAAATACTGGTCATAAAGGCATCTACAATATAGGAAGATACACAGCTTAGATGAATTTTGGATCACATTTCTAAGCTATGGTTTTAAATAGCAACTCAACTATAATTGACCAAAACGCTGCTGAGAATCTCACTTCAAGATCAGGAGCCTTTTCACATGTTCCTTGTAGTCCTAAGAATTTTAGATTCACTGTACTGAAGTTATGAGCTTTGTTTCTGAAACCAACTTGCCTTCTGTTTGACTAGATAGCAAAAGAATATTCCTATTCCATTGGTTACTTGATCACTAAACTGGCAGCAAGCTATAACTGAGAGCTATATACAGAGGTGCAGGTAATGCTCATTGTGTCCCAGACATTCTCACTGTTACAGATTTTACATTTCTCAAATGGGTCTTAAAATCTCCTGTTTTCTTTCTTTTTTTTTTTTTTTCTTCTCGTTTTACCACCACCATGGCTACCACACTCAGGACATGACATATCTCTGACAACCTCAGTTTCACAGCAACTGACGTCAGATTTGTACACTACCAGGCAACCCAACCATAGACCTGCCCTAGGCTAGGCAAAAGCACATGGCCATGCTTCCATCAGAGCCCTGAATAACCAGTGTTTACAGCTCTGTGGTTTGTGCTCTGTGCCTCCTGCTGAAAGACTAATTGCAGAGAACCTGTTAATACAAATCTAACATAGCAAAATTTTGTAGATGATGTTAAATAAACAGATCAATAGTTTGTGAAATGGGTCTGTATCACTAGAAATCTTAAACCATGTTAAAACACATCCCGGTGGAAAAGTCTGCCATAGTATGCTGCTGTACGTCAGACTGCCTGAGTCACCGCAGAATCCTCCACGTACCCTGTGCAGCTCCATTAGCATGTTCTCAAGGCTATTGAACGGGTAAGTAAGGTGCATGGTTACCTCAGATTATACACTTCCAAAAACAGAGTGAGTGATGCTGTGCTAATATCTGGTAACCTTAAAATTGTACTGAACTTGACACCAGTTACGGTGAAACGCCAATAAATGCAACTTATAAAACATATAACATATTACAAATATGTTGAAAAGACATAAGCAATAGCAGAAAAAATGCATTTTAAACCTGCTTACACTAAAGCACTCCTTGAACAAGCCAGCTTGCTCCTTACCTGACAGAACAGCTTTCTGGATCCCCTTCTTACGTTACATTTGTCAGAGAATACATCTTCACTATAGAACACAATCCTCGGAAGCATCCCCCCTTCAGTAGAGCACATCAGATGTTAAAATTCATTTTCCCTTCTAAGTCCTCAAAATGCCCCAGCCAGATCTCTCCTGCTATAATTTACTACTTTTCCTGCCCTCTAGGAGATAAGCTGGCCATGCCTCCAGGTGAGGCTTCACGCACTAGCTAAATCAATCTAAAGGTTAGCTTCAGCCTGAAAGCCATTTCCACTCTCCCTCATTTGATCTCTGAGACAGCCAGTTTGTAAAGCTAACCTAGGAAAATAACTGCTTTTCTACCTTAGTTGCCTGATGGTCTTTCTTCCTGAACTGGCTTGTCAGTATTGTCAAGAGCACAGCACATTACCTGCACTGGAGAGAGAGCAGGGATGCTCCTTCCACCAGCTGCTCACCAGCAGATGTTGCACAGCTGAAATGAAACATCACCCTCCATAAAGAAAATGCAGGTGCCTCCTCATTAGCCTAATATGACAGCTATTAATTACTGGCATCAACTACTGTCTCCTCTCCTGTTAGAGTCATTTGAAAAATTCATCATATTTCTAAATGAAACTTTTTTTTTTTTTGGTGGAACTCATTGTCTGTATCAGTCTTTGCATTAACAAATACGCTTGCTGCAGTCATCACAAACCAAATGACACTAGATCCAGCAGTATACAAACATTAAAGAGGTGAGAACAGCTTTAAGGTGACCTTCCCTTAAGCATCTGAGAGCAGGTACTGCTGGACCATCAGACCGTGCTCTAGATTTATTTCAGAGTGCATGTGTAATACCTTAAATATGAGAGCCAAATTTTTTTTAACACTGTAGCCAAACACTAAGCATCTACATATATATTTAGGCACAAAAGTACAACAATTTTCTGTTCAAAGGCGCTTTTCACTTTCTCTTAATATGAGTAAGTTGAGCCACGTAGGCACCTTGCTATGGATTAAAGGACCTAATTTTAACATCCTAAATTTGAGAATCCTGGCCGCAAGCCTCTCTATACCTGCTTAGACGCAAGTTCAATAATATATCTGTTCATCATGTGTCTCATCATACAGAGGACAGCTGCAACTTCTCCAAAGAAAGGTCACCCCAATTTATGGTTCAGAGTCCTCTTCCTCCCCAGAGTAAATTCTAGGGTGCATAACATACATAGCAAACATAAACAAGAAAGATCATATTAACTTTCATTAATATTGCTTTTTTCCCTCATATAGCTGCCACACATTTTTTGTGATTAGCCTGTAGGCAGAAGAGCAGAGTTACCTTTTCAGATCAATGTTTTCTGAGGGGATTGTATTAAAATTGGTATGTGCTACAATTCCTAAGTGTACATCAACTTTATAGTGCCTTATTTACTTTGAGCTGCTATCTTCGAAGTGACACAACCAGAGGAAGGCACAACTACTACTACCAGCCGTTTCTACCTCATACTCTTTTCCTAATATGGTTGTAAAATAAATAAAATCTATAAATAAATAAATACATAAGAAGCCACATCTTATCATCTTATTCCATAGCATTGAAGTATGTGGAAGAGAAAAAAAAAAAAAAAAAAAAAAAGGATTTTGAACTATTTTACATGTGTTGTTAAGCCATATTAAGTCAAAGCAACTACAAGTGTAAATAAGTGTTTTCATGTAAGTATTTGAAAATTTTGAGTGAACGTTAGTTAATGCTGTTGCAAACTCGTGGTATATTTAAAAGATATATAAAGCTTTTATTTTTTATTCTTTCATATCTATTATAACAGTACAACTTTTCTGAAATCAAGAACTGAAGAGAAAAATAGCTGTTAACCATGTTCAGTGTAAGCCCATAGCAAGGTTCCAGTCATGTTACAGTACACAGATACATATGCTGGGCCACTCATACTTTGGTGGTGTCAAATGACAGAAGTGTAATGGCATGTATCACTCACAATGCTGAGATTTCTTATGCAGGCATGAGAGTAACGTATTCAGGCATCAAAATTCAAAATTGTTCTAGATCACAAGAAATACTCTAGTGACACAAATTTAGGAAAGGATTAAGTTTTTAGATGATTTGCTTTTAGGACATTCTTCAAGAGAGCCAGTTAAAGTGATGAATCTGAATTTAAAAAAAAAAAAGTCTATCTCCTCAAAGCCTTGCAATGGAAAGACAGAACATAAAACCCAAGGTAAGCCTGAAGCCATTATCCTTTAATTAACTCTTCAAATTTGCTGCAAATGCTTTGCTCTTATTAATACAGAAGAATTACTCTCCTGTCACCCTTATAAGGCAAAATTTTTGAATAAATGTTTGGGCTGGATTTTGAAAAGTCTGCTGTTTCTTTAATAATAGTTAACATTTATATTATATTCAGATTTAAAAGAATCTGACTTATCTGACGTGAGTATAAGATTACATCTGAAAGCACCTTGTTACTTTCTTCCTTTTTTTTTTTTTTTTTTTAATACATACTATTGGTATATTAAGTAAGTCAGCTCAGTTTTGTTCCTTATATATCTACAGCATAGCTTTGCTACACTTTTCTGGCGACTGGACAAATTTTACAGGCTCACAGAGATCTCATTATACAAGCCAAAACTCAGTACTTCCCTTTCACCAAATACTGGGATTCCTCCAAACCTCTGACTTGCTACAGCAGATAGAAACATGAACAGCTGAATAAAACACAAGTTTACAGTGGTCATATGCTGTGAGCACGGATATGTAAGCGGTCTGACAAACTTTGCCAGCTGCTAGTGTCTCTAAGGAAGCCAAAAACAGCAGCTGAGGATTCACAGGATGAAGGGCAGCTCCACCTCCACAGTTCTTAAGAAGCTACAGTTGCAGGAAATACAGCATTCCAGGAAAATGCACACTCTTATTAAAACAAAAAACAACAACAAAAAAAAAACAGTTTGCATCTTATCTTGTGTACTGCACACAGCTTTACTGACCAGACAAGTGAACACAATTACATATCTGTAAAAGAAATAAGACTTGGGCAGAGAAGAAGGGAAAGGGTATAAAAATTTCCTTCTTTTAAAAGGAGAAGTGAAAAATCAGATACAGTCCAGAAAGAAGAGAGCAAATGGACTCTCAGCTAGAAATACTTTATATAGGTGTGTAAACAAGTATGGCCATCATGCTGCAATTGGTATAGCTCCTGCCTATGCATCTCATCACTTTCTCTGAAATATTATGCATTCCTTTGCTTACTTCCATTGCACACAATATTTGTATGTACTATGCACAGAACAACTTGAAGGAGAGGGTAACTTTTCCATACGAGCAAAGTTTATGGAGGTCACAAAGGAAATAAAGGAAAGGGTAACAGAATCTAGAATTGCAAATACTCCCCTGCACATGATCTACATCAAAGCAGGATCTACATCACAGCCAGATGCCCTGGCCTCAGAAGTGGGAGGCTACGCCCTACCCTCTTCCTATGCTCATATAAGACACCTAATCTGGCTTTGCAAGGAGAGTAAATCAATGACAGTTTTTAGTAACTGCTTTTTAGATGGTGACCTGGCTTTCCTGCTGGCAGTTCCAGTTAGTTTTTTTCTTACAGGAACTTGAAGAAGGGAGTAAAGGCCTGTCACAGCTGCCAGCTCACATCAGTGCCAAGCGCCGTGGCTCCACAGCATTACAACTGGGCTCCCAGCTGCACTGTGTTACAGCAGTCAGCTCATGCCACAGTGTGTGCAGCCACCAGGGGCTGCCACTCTGCTCCTCACACTCTGCAAAGCGCACCCGAAGTGCAGAAATACATGCAAAATAGAGCATGCAGTACAGCAGGCTTTCTGGGGTACGCTGTCCCTAGCTGCCTCTGTCCTAGATGCCCACCCAGCAATGCTGAAACTTCCCAGAATAAGGCGTTAGCAGTGAAAAGGCTAAGGTGAGTACAAGGGAGGGAGAAATGTCTGTAACAGAAACAGGAATTATAAAGGAAGATTTCTCTGCCAGAGGAGCACAGAAAGGGGAGGAGCTGGTGAAGGGACTGCAGCCACTCACTGTCTAGCAAAAGGAAAGGAGAGCAAAGCTGCAAAGAACTGGCACCAACATGTAAGCTTAGTGCCTGAGAAAAGGACAAGGGGGACATTTCAGTAATCCCACTGAGCTTGGGTGAGCACTTCTGGCACAAGTCAGCACTTTTCTGAAATGGTCACATGCAGAATTATGCCTCACTCCTCCATGAGTTTTTCACAAACTAACCACAGCCCTTAGGTTTTATAAGTTGAAATGCAGATTGTATACCTGTGTACAACAGAAGGGGTAATGTCCTATAAATAGTGCTGCAAGGTCAAGTTTTACATGAATCATAGCCCCAGTGCATAAATCTATTATAAGACTAGTGTCTAATACAAGGTAGCTTGTGTGTACTAGGACAGTGTTTAACTGAGTAGTAAGAATACAAAATACATGTAAAGACTGATACTTTTTCAATTTTGCTACGGACTTCTGAAACAAGGGAGCTCAGTGCACTCTCACAGACACTACAGCTTCCCTCCCCTAAATGATGAACTCATGAAGCATAGGCAGCCAGGAGCTGTTGCGCCTCACAGAGAGAAGTCACTGCGAGAAGCAGGTTCTCCCACACCTGCTATGCTTACTGTCTTTTGATTTTCAAATGTTGCAAGTGTAACAATACTCTGGTCTTTGCCATTATACCTTCAGTGAATTCTTCTGTAAACACTCGCTTCTGAAATGAAGATTCAAGATCAAAGCTTGATTTCATACAGCTGCATAAGAAACGGAAATTTGTCTATCAATATATGCAAATGTATAAAAAGTATCACAGGAAGCATGGAGAAACAAATTTTGAAATGTCATACTCATTAAGGAAACAGACATATAGATTAGTGATGGACCAACCTGTCTTTGGCAAAATAAAATTTAAAAAAGCATTATAGTATATAAAAGTAAATAAAAACCTCAGTTGCAGTTGCTATCCAACACAACGCTGAACACTTTTTGTTCCTTGGGTTGCATTCCTTTTATGCATAATGAAAAAGAGATCTGAAAAAGGCTCATTTTTTCTTTTCAATATTATTATTCAGTATATCATACTTTTCAGTATGGAGCAAAGTAATAACAAAGTTATGATGTGGCAAGACAAGTTACTCTGTTGCAGTAAAGCAGGCTGAACTGTATCCGCTACTGTATTCAGCCAACATTCGAAATATGCTGTCAAATTAAATGCAAATCTAAGAACTATTCGTTTTTGTCAGAAAATACCAGATTTTAAAAGTATTTCTCCCTCAAATCCAAACAAATATTCTAGGGTAAAATTCCAGTCATTCATTTGTTAGCAGTTTATGAATTAGCTCACTGTTAGAGTAAAATACTACAATCATTCATCCTTCATTTGTAACTCTTCTCTTGTCAGCAGCTCATCCTTATTCTCTGCTGTATTCCACGTAATACTTCATCATGCACAGCACAGTTTCTTTCCAAGAGACTGCTATTAGCATAACGAACTACGGACGTAAAAAAGTAAAATAAATTTATTAATTTGAATTTACCATCCCTTCTGGCTGTGATCTTGGAGCCATGCCGCAGTAATCGAATGCACACTTCCTTGTTACAGTGGTTAACCATCCGTAAATGAATGCTTCTCTTGGTTTGGATTTTTACAAGGCATTTCACCATTTTGGCTATGAATCCTTCTTCTCAAAGTGTTATAAAATCCCTACTCATACTGCCTTTGACCTTTTATTGAGTTTCCACTGAGTTTTAAAAGACTAACACAAGTCCCTCTCAATGAATCAAATGACAAGCTTCTAACATGGCCAATAAAAATATCCCAGCAGGGAACAGAACGAGAGGCTATTTTTAAACATTTCCAAATGCCTCATAACTACAATACAAACTTCCATAGCATCCATCGCAGTTAGCAGTTGCTAGCATAACAGCTGAATCACACACACAAGCATAAAAATATCCAAGGCATCAAAACAAAGTGCAACAAAACAAAGGGCCACCATCTAGGGTCGCTTTTTCACAGAACAAAATGACGCTGCAGCCATTATTTTTCTAAAGAGCTTTAATTTGGCAACTGATGTCAGTTCCCCACTGCTGCCTGGAAAGTATTCATGGAAAATGTATGGTTACAACAGGAAAAACCCCATGCTGTGCTTACAAGCCTTAGTCACAGGGGAAAATAATGAGATGAAAATGCTTTCTTTCAAGCCCAGCATCAAAGCTGACCTGCCTGTGTATAAACAAGAAGGGAAAAATCCTATGTTTGGGAAAAATGTTTCTCTCTGTACACGTGCTCCGTTTCTCAGCTGTGGACAACTGTTGAACACTTCACATCTGCCAGAAATATGTGGTGCTTCAGAAGGCTGGCCATTTCTGCGTCCTGTGCAGCAGGGATATACGGGCTCCTAAAAAAGGCATGACGCATAGACGCTAACTGCTGATAACTTGCTCCAGCTGGAAGCTGGAATGCAACCATGTGCACAGTGTCATGCCGTCCTAGTGGGAAAGGAGCTCCTACTGGGTTCACCAAAGCCACAGAGAGGAGGAGTGTATGAGGGGATGTACTCTCTTACTTCCTAGAACAGTTGTCTATAACACTTGTGACGTGCTGCCTGAGTCTGTAATCTGACATCCCTGTTCTTCGCACCATAAAATCAATGACATGTATTCAAACACATAAGAAAGAAGGGAAGACGGGAAACAGTCCTGCAAAAGTGCGTTTTACACCAAGTGTAAAACATGAAATCCAATGGAGATTTGGAAAGCATTGTTGCGGTGGGTCCCTTCCCAGACACCCAGGCCCATACAATATGAATATGCAACAGTGCTCTCTTCCACTCCTTTCTCCTGCAGGACAATCACACAAATGCAAGGGAAAGCATGAGGATGCAAGTGTGACCCAAACAAGGCTGTGAATGATTTCCAGTCAAAACACGTTCATGTGGATGAATACACATTCATAATTTATGTGTTATGTGACCATGCTCACGCAAAGGAGAAATGACTCTGAGATTTCAAGTCACTGCCCACAGGCAAACAAGAAGGGCTTATGCTGAAATCATTTAGCTGAGTCTGCAGCTTTGTGTCTTTATTACTAACTCTTAGCAAGTAAGGCACATGCCCTGTCTCTTGAGAGAAAAAAGATTTTACATGGCCTGACATCAGCAGTGAATCCTGCATTGAGGTTGGAAGATACTTTTCAGCAACTATTTTCTAGAAGAGGATCCTACTTCTCTCCTGCAGGACTGCTCTGGGACTCCGGCAGAAGGGAACCAGGAAGGCAACATCACCATTCTCAGAAACTAGCTGGTTTTGCAGATCTCTCCACTCTCCCCCTCCCTTAATTGCTATTCCAGATATTGACACAGCTGAAATGCTAACCACTGTCAGAAACTGTGTTAGAGAGACCTTTAGCATTTATGAAGAGTTTCAGGGAAGGCTGAAAATAGCAGAAGCTTATGTCACTTCTCATAAAATCAGAACCTATGGTTTAAAACAGTCAAAACAATCTCCTCCCAAAAACAGAAAACTAGGACTAGTAAAACACTCTTCAAAGCTAGTATCCCTATTCCCACCCATGAAAACAATGAGTAGGAAACTTCTATTCACACACAACAGTTTTAATGTGTAAAAATGAAATACATCATCTGTCATCAGGTTTTACAGGTACCACAGTATGATGATGAGGAGGAGTGTTTTAACAGAAGTAGTGATTTTTTCATAGACACGTCTTATAGCAAACACCTGGAAACCTGTGAATTTATAAATACGTTACAAAGGAAAGATGGCAGAGCTCATTATTCTTCTTAGTAGACATTATTACCTTGAAGAAAAAGGCTTTCTTGTGAAAAAGCTGCTTTCAGACCTGGAAGGACTAAAACTACATGGTTAGAGAACTGTAAATCCAAGATAGTTTGTGGAGTATACACATAGTGGTGAATGCAATGGTCTTAAAATCTCCTGAATCCACAACACTCTGCAGGAGACTCCTAGAAATTTGCAAGACAAAGTGCACAGTAGAGAAAGACGCATAAGATGACCAGACTTTACTCCACAGATGAGGAAATGATCTCATCATTAAAAAAATACCAAAAAAAAAAGTACAAAATTCCAATATATATGACCTGAGCTAAGGATGCTCATTTTGGCCTCTACTGAGCTTAATGGAACATTAGGAAAATTTAATTATCTCCACAGACCACAGAAATCTAAAAATAGAATGCTTATTTTATTTAGAAATGCAGCTAAGATACCTGATGGCCTCGCACATACTACAATTTGCAATTTTTTATCATATACACACACATCAGTTACAATTAGTTAACAGGAGTCCTGTTCCTACAACAGTGATAATTTATGGTCATGTTTAGTTAGCATACAATTTCTTATATGCCGACAAAACCACTGGACAATTTGGGATTTTTGGAGGACAGTTTCCCCTCATGAAAGCCAGAGCAGATTTGTAAGTATGACATTTCACTGGGTTGTAGCTACTTTTTCCTATTTGTTGCATTATGGGTTTTTTTCCATCTGAGAGGATTTATCCTAAGGATAACAGGGCGGGTTGTTCAAAATCCCCTACACACTCTGCTAGTGCCATCTCCGATTGCCTTACTTCCTAGCAACACATGAGGAACTGAGACAAAATCTTCCCTCTCACATGGCAGTTTCTGTTCATTCAGTTTCATACCTCTCACATGCAGACAGCTCAGAATTAATCTCTCCAGTAACTTTAGGAAGCAGAGATGTAAAAATTCAGTTACCTCAAAAGAGTAACTAAAAAGGATAACACCACAATCACCATATTTTCATATTTTTGTCTGTTGTTTTTTTTTTTTCTTTTTTTCTTACAATATATAAATCTGATACATGATCAGGAACAAGTAAATTTTGCTCAGTTAAAAGAGAAAAATCATATTGCCCAGGGTCTGCCCAAGGCATGAACTGCCAACAGCACTGTTGACAGCCTTGCTGAAGAGTTGCCTGGCCCTGTCTATGCAGCACGGTGCAGCACCCACGTAAAGGTCCCTGCCATCAGCAGCTGGAACATCCACATGCATACAGTAATACCTTGCAGAAGGATGAATGTGGGCCCTGGAAGCTGCATGAGGCAACACACAGAGCCCAGATACAGCTGCCCCACCCCACCACCACACAACCAGCCCTAGCATGGCTACACTGTGCTCGGCAGCATCTACAGGCACTCTGGAATGGACCCAAGAGAGTCTGCGCCCACCTCTCACCCCACCGTCTAGAGAGGTGCCAAGATGAGCTCGCTGGAGTTCAAGAAATGTCTGGACAACGCTTTCAGTCATACACCGTGATTTTTGGGTGGTCCTGTGTGGAGCCATGTGCTGGACACAGTGATTCTTGTGGGTCCCTTCCAACTCGGGATATTCTGTGATTTTATGTGTAGCACACATAGAAAAACAGTTTGCCAGTGCAGTTCGGTCAGTCCCAGAGCCAGCTGTCAGCCCTCTCCCACCCTACAAACTCCTGATCCTGCCCTTGCCTTCACACAGCACCTTGCCTGACCTGCACTGTTGAGCCTCTTAAAGGCTGAGCCAGCAAGAAGTAGGACACTGTACAGTCAGGTATTGAGTGTCAATGTGCACTTGCAGCCCAGAAGACCAGCTGCATCCAGGGCTGCATCAAGAGAAGTGTGACCAGCAGGGCCAGGGAGGGGATCCTGCCCCTCTACTCTGCTCTCGTGAGACCCCACCTGGAGTGCTGTGTCCAGTTCTGGGGCCCCCAACACAAGAAGGATATTGAGCTCTTGGAGGGGACTCTTGATGGGACTGAATGTCTACAAGTCTATGGGGCCAGATGGG
>VXAV01010996.1:202287-212581 GCA_013399715.1 Alectura lathami | reverse complement strand
GGGAGCAGAAATTGAGCCCCAGTGCCAACAGCCAGCGAGACACCACCCCCCCTCCCCCGACAGCTCGCTCTGGCATGTGTTGGAGTCTCCATCACCCGAGGCTGTTCGTCCACTGGGATCTGCTGTCATCAGGCAGAAACCCTGGCCTTGATAGGGCTCAAGTTCTCCCTTCTGGCCTGAATATCACATCTCAAGGTCTTTGCAGCATTGCTGGGCCTAATCTTTGGAAAGGAGAGACCAGGAAGGGTGTATTCCCAGAGAACAGGCACCCACCTACGGAAAGAAGGTCCCTTCCCTGCCCAACTTCCCAGCAGCCTCCACCGGGAACCACAAGGAAAAGCAAGCACATGTGCCACCCCTGGATCATTTCCAGTATCCACATGACGCTTCCAGACATATCCTTCTTCCCAGGGGTGTCGGTGTCCCTATCCATCCATCCAGCCATCCTTCCATCCTTCAATCCATCCATCCATCCATCCACCCTCAGGTGTGACCCTTCACTCTGCCCAGCCTGTCTCCAGCACAGCCCCACACCTGGGCTGTGATGTTGCGTTGGGATCCTGTCCCCAGCACCCTCTGCTCTGCTTTCTTCAGCTCGTGGCTGAGCTGGCGGTTTCAGGACCCCACAAGATGATCCTCCAGGCAGGCCTTCTGCATGCAGTTAAGGCAGTGGAAGAGGGGGAAAAGGTGGAAGAGAGGAAGAGAGAAGGGGAATTGCCCTGGGGAGGTGAGGGACAGAGGGGCCCAGGGTGGTCCTGTCCCCCACTTACCAGGAAGCTCACAGGCCAACTAACTCACTGTAAGCAGATGTATGGGACAGAGCTGGTTTAACCCAGCTAGGAGCAAACCTGCTCATCTGGAGACCAAGCCTCCAGCTCTGCAGTCTCCTGATTGTCCTTGGTCCGAGTCAGGAGGAGGAGCATGGAAGTTCCTTCCCATCCACACCACAACAGGCAGCAGGCAGGAGACTGCTGTGTGCTCCACCACCTGCTTGGTTCTCAGAGCCTCGAGAGTACGGAAGAAAAAATGCTGCTGACCTGACAAAGAGTTTCTGGAGATGCATCCTGTGCCATCCATCCTGCAAGAGCTTTGGCTCCATTGGGTTTTTCCTGCTTGCCTCTCTGCATTTTGAGGGAACCCAGTGGTTCATTGCCTGTGCTGCCAGAAAGCCTCTGCAGAAAATCACCATGTTCCCACATGCTGCACACAGCAGCTCAGGGCTCCGCACCCTGCAGGTGTGGAGTGCTGGTGATGACCCCACAGGTTGCTTCAATCCCCCATGCCGGGTGCAAGGAGAAGCACCTGTTACTATCTCACCTGCCTCGACCTCCAGCTACACAGAACTGCTGAATAATAGAAGAAATGCATCCAAGCGTGCTCTGGCCAGGGCAGCTGGGAGGGCAACTGTTGCTTCTGCTTCTCCTCCTGCACCCTGTGGCAACACGGAGCTGTGGTCGGTGTTGGGGCTGCATCATGAGCTCTTCTCGCTGGTCTCAGCTCTGCCCCCTGCTCAGATCTGGCCCTCTGGGGTTTATCAGATCCTTTACCAGGGCCATGTCTCTGTGCAGAAACACCTTGGGAAGTCTTGGGGCCCAAATTCAGGAGGAAAGCTGGTGGGTGGGAGGCCCAGGGCTGGCTGAGGCCCTGGTGGCTCTGCACAGAGACAGACGCTGTCCCTTGGGCACTGTCAGTGCACTGACCCCTGCCCAGAGAAGTCCAAGACAAGTCTAAGGTTGTTTGGTCTGGGTGCCCCAAGCTGTGTGTCCCATCAAGGCCAGCTGAGAGGTTCACGCCCACCTCTCTTTTGAGACTGATCTTGTTCAGCTGTGTTAGATATCACCCCACTTTGCTTCTTAGCATGAATTTTCTATCTTGCAGTAATACCCACATCCAGGTGCTGGAGACAATGGCCAAATGAGCAGAGTTTACAAAGACTTTGTCACATCAAGTGACAGGTGGGAAAATGGCAGATAAAATTCAGTGTAGATAAATGGAAACTAATGTACATGGAAAAGTACAGTCCTAACTTTATGAATTAAATAAAGCACTGCGAGCTGCCTGTCATCACTAAAGAATAAGATCTTGGTGTTACAAAATATACTTCTTTGAAAATGTCAGCTCTGTTCTCCTCAGTGGTTCAAAAAAGCAAATCCAATGCTAGGAATTATTAGGAAAAGAATAAAGATCAGAAGTACAAGGACCAGAAGCTGTCAGTCTGTCCTCATGCACATGCTGGGTGGGCTCTGCCTGCAAGAGGGTGGGCTCTGCCTGGGTAGTTCTGGTCACACCTCCAGAGGGATGTGATGGGAGTTTGACAGGAGACCATAAATCGTGAGTGGCCCAGAGAGGGCGGTGCTGCTGGCTTCCCTCCTGGCAGCACAAGGACCAGGTGGCTCCGCACAGAGCTGACAGTTGCCATGTTGTGTTAGAGAGAGGTGGGTGGCACACCGCAGAGCTGGAGAGGGTGTCAGGAGGGCTGTGGAGGAGCAGCAAGGACCGAGCAAGCAGAAGGTTGGTGCAGGGCAGGAGGACACCCTGGTCCTGCCTCTCTCAGTGGCCAGGCAGCCTGGGACCATGCATGCCCTTTGGGGCAGGGTCTCCAGTGTCCCCAGCTCACAGCTAGGTCCCACTTTGATCCTTTATCAGTGCCACCTCTCCTCCCCAACTCTGGTTAGTCTGATGGTTGCGTATTGCACAGGAATGGAGGAGCTGCTTAAAAGAAAATTATTTAGGGGGATGTTTTAGGACGTTCTAGCCTGACATCATCCCTAGCCCCAGGCTGGTGATCTCAGGATACCCAGTGCCATGGGCACAGGTGGACCCCAGCAGTGCTCTGTAGTCTCTGCTTTTTCCACCCTTCCGTTTCTAGGAAGCTTTGCGACAGGGTTTGCTGCAGGGCTAGAGGTACCACGGTGCATCCCCGCCCTCCCCATGCACTGGGGGCTGTGGCCAGAGTGTGCAGCAGCAGCAGTGCTGAGAAGAGGAGGTTCCCATGGCCTGGAGCAGCCTTTGCTGCCTGAGGCAGCTGCAGAGCCCAGCTCATCCCTGCAGAAAGGCTGCATGTGGTCCCTGGGGCTCAGCACCTCCGGGGCACTCCGCAATAACAACTATGTGCCAGCCCCATGCCTTCCCTTTGCCCAAGGTCCCCTCTTGGCCACACGGCTCCAGTCTGCACCCAGGAGGGATTTCAAGTGCAAAAATGCCTTTGGGTGTTTTTTTTTTTTTTTTTTTTAAAGATTTCCTTTTCAGTCACCTTTCTTTATTCCAAAGTACTTAAACACCCCTCTTTTGAAATCCTTATTACCCTGACTCAGAGACTCAGCCTTAAGTAGTGCTTTGAATTAAGGTTCTCAAATATGCATTCAATTTCAGTTTAAAAGGGGTAGTTAATGTATGTTACATAAATAGCTATTATTAAATACGTTCACTGAAGATTAACAACTGCTGTGCGTAATGGATACGTGTCTAACTACTATGATATATACTGAATTTCCCTATTATATAGCTGCTGGATGTGTGTCTGCTAGAACAGAGCAAAAATTCACTGTGAATAATTTAGTAGATGAATTTAGCCTCTCTTTCTGTCTGTGAAACCGCATGGCATCCTCCACCATATTCATCATTCCAGCCTGATTCTGCCTGTTCCTCCTGCCCGGGCTCAGCTGAGCTGGCTGGGATGCAGGTGGCTGGTGCAGTTCTCCCTGGGGGCAGCTGAGGGCTGTGGCCGCCCGCATGTGTTCCCCACGTCCCAGCCCCGGGGACACCGTGCTGGTGCTGCTGCTCCAGCCCAAAGCCTGCTCTGAGCCTGGCTCCCTGCAGCCCTGGTTGTCCTCACCACTGCAGCCTGCAGTTGAAATCTGGTTGTGCTCTCAGGGCTGGGGAGCTGGGGGAAAATTGTCCTGTCAGGGTCTCCTCTGGCTGTTAAATTAAATTTCACCTCATTATGAGGACCCTCTTTTCACTTTCTTTATCCTGGAGAAGCTGTGTGCAGGATGCTTGCTTGGGTAAAGATGGGGAAGGCAAAGCCCACGCTTGTGACCACAGGGCTGTGCACAGGGAATCGTCTTCCCAAGCACATCGACACAGAGAAGATGCTGGGAGTGACCCTCCCAGTAGGGTGATGCTGGAGCACATCCTGGGCAGGCACTCCTGAGATGGGCTCTGGGCAGAAGAAGGTGCTGGGGTTCTTCTGAGCTCGTCACCGCCTCGACGTGCTGCTGGGGCCGGGATCAGAGCCTGCTGCAGGACTTGTCAGCGCACCCAGGCAAGTTCCTGTCTCCAGCATCCAGTACCACATGCAAACGGGCAGTACTGTCGTCGGGATTGAGACCACAAGCACAGCTGGAAAACAGGCAGGTGCCAGGCAGATGTTCCGCAGGGAGACAAGGGGCCTGCCGCTGCAGCCTTGCTCTTTTGTCACAGTGTCCCCAGGACACAGGATCAATGCACTGAGTGCCTTCTGCCCTGGGCAGACCCAGATGCGCCAGGTCTGCAGCACATGGGTCAGGGGAATGAGCAGCACTAAATCCCAGCACAGGTGCCCTTTCCCTCTCCTACAGCAACTGCAGACCTCCAGGTCTGCCTGCAGAGCTCCCCTTCGACAGCAGCAGGTGCTGCACGGCCCTTGTGGGCTGATGTAGCAGAGAAATCGGCTCCACCTCTTGCTCAGCACGTTACTGCTCCTTGACGCTGTGTAATTTTCCCTTTTCTTGCTCTTCACGGCTACCTCAGTCTCACCTAAAGCTCATCAAAGTGTGGCAGGGGGGTGGGCGGGTTGGGAGGTTGTCTGGCGCTTTCTAAAGCCTCTCGTAGAGATGCCACAGCTCCTTACTGGGAACATAATGCGCCCACCAGGTCTGCGTTGTTTCTTCCAAGCCGTGCAGTGAAAATAAAGTCCCCTTCCCCTGCCCAGTTCCCAAAATAAAATGAAAACCAAAAGAAGGATTTAGGATAGAAATAACGAGCTGAGGCATGTCCTCTGCGCTAGGAAGATCAAGTGCTAATGATGGTTCTGGCACGTTGGTGACAGTTTTGTCTGTTGTATGTATATATATTTTAACTGTGAGACCACATGGGAGGCTCTTTATGCAGTCGAAGTGCCTTTGACAGCCGCTGAGAACACATTGGCTCCTTTCTGCTGGCAAAAGACTCATCCCATTAAAGGCTGTCTATAAAGGGAAGGGAAATGACAAGGGTGCTTGGGAGGGAGCGAGGCAGCAGGAGGAGACAGGAGCTGCCACCACCAATGTCATTACCCAGAATGAGAAGGAGCTTTTGCATAAATGCACCATGTGTTTTCATTAGTGGTGGCGGGGAATGTGCTGCTCTGAAGAGAGCATTTATACTACTGAAGGGAAAGCAGATACCCTGCAACTGTCACACAAGCACCCATGGTGCTGACAGACTCGCCGTGTGAGCATCCTCCAGCCTCTGCCTTGCACTGGGCACCCTGAGCCCTGCAGCCCTGGAGTAAGCCCGGCTGGGGAGGGGTGGGTTCCTGGAAGTGCATGGGAGTGCCAGTGCACACCCACATGCAACATCGCTGGGTGTGTGTGGTGAGGGCCACTCCACGTGGTGCTCCTGTGTCATTCCCGGGGTGCCAGGGGTGAGGGGACAGCCAAGTGACAGCGCTCCTGTGCAGTGCCACCCACAGTGCTGTTTCCTGTCTCAGCTCTGGGTCCTCTCTTCTCCCAGGCCAGTTTCCAGCTGCCTTGGGTTGCCATTACTGCCATGATAATAAATCTTACTGAAACATTAAAACACCATTTCACCTGTTTAAGAAATATTAAAGATGTTCTCTGCTGGGGTTCAGGTTATCCTGGCCAGCCACCTCCCTGACACAGCTGGGTCCTGACACGATGGTGAGATGTTCCCTCTTGGTACTTCCTCAGTGCACATGGTGTCCCTTTGCTTATCACCTCTAAAGGGAGTTTTGCCGGTACCCCTGCTTGACCATGTCTGTGCTGGAAAACACGAGTTTTCCCAGGATTCAAGGCAGAGTTGCTAGTCAGTCCTATGTTTTATTTTGGGTTTAAACCTTTTTCCTGACTTCACTGAGCAAAGGAGCTGCGTTACTCTTACTGGAAATGTCTGGGGATCACACTCATCACCTGATAGCTCAAAGCCTGGCCATTAGAGCAGGGTGCACCCAGAGCTACTGGGTCTTGCCCATGCACTTTCAAATCTGTTCCAGCTGCTCCCTTTGCACTTCCCAGAAACGGAATGAAGCCAAGGCAAGGGCTTGTGTCAGTGGGTCTGCAAATGCCAGCACTGCAGTGCTCTGAGAGGACAGAGCAGGGTGGAGAGCTGATGCTGGGGACTGCTGGGGAGCCAGACAGGAGGCTGGCAATATCCTACATGCCCAGCCCTTGCCAAACTTATGCCTATTTTTAATTTATAAGCCATGGACCGTGCAGAAATACCCCCAAACCCCACTGCTTCCCAGACCCTGCAATTCCAACACCTTCCAGCCACCTCTTCAGCTCAGCATCTCCTTGCTTTCCTATGCAAAAAGAAATAAGAACAGAGTGACATGCTCAGAAGACACATTCATTATCATCAGGGTTTCCCCTCCAACGAGGGATGCAGGGCACGATTCCCCCTCCTGGGAGCACTGGGGCTGCACAGGGGCAGGAAGGCCTCCAGCACCCCAGAGCCAGATTCCCAGCCACAGCCCAGCAGCACCGCTTGGTTCTCAGGAGCCTCCCCGATTTCACCTCCTGTGGATGTGGCTTCCTAATTCCTGAGGTACCTTGGAAACTGTGGGTTGCCTCCTCCAAACCTTAATCTCAGCCCCTCCTCCACTGTGATCGGCTGCAATTTCCAAAGCAAGCAGCTGATTAGAGGAGGCAAATGAATTCTTTCATTAGGAAAAGCATTGTTATAATTAGGGTAGAAACTTGGTACCGATGCCTTTTAGAAAGGGAGAAGAGAGAAAAGCTACCTCTGTTTGATACAGTTTTAAGGCATCTGTATTTAAAAGATAGCAATGTATTTATAAATATATACTTGTATATTTGCTGGCCATGCCGAGCTACTGCAGTTTGTTAACATAAATAAAAATCATCATTATCATAATTCATTGCAAAATAATTCAAGAGGTCACGAAGATATTTTGGGTGATGTTGGTGAATCAAAACAAATTGCATTTTCAGCAGCTGGCATTTCCAGCTCCTGCACAGTACCAAGCGATAGACTGGAGGAAGAAATAAATAGAGAGGCAGAAAGATAAATCGAGAGCAGCAGATAGACGGGTTTATGTAGCATTTTCATGTATCATTGTTGGGTGACGCAGTGTGAGTTATCTCTGTAATTACAGCCCTGCCACTCCCTGGCAGCTTGCTCCCAGGACCTGTGAAGAGCACCTGCCTGGAGACGCCTGTCCCTGCTGCAGGGCAGCAGGCAGGAGGCTTCCTGCATGCCTGCACACAGCCATGGTGCTGGTGCCTCCTTTCTCCAGCCCTCACAGGCACAGGACGATCAGAGCAGCTTCCAGCTGCCACGTCTGGTTTTCCTCTTGCACGTCAGGAAGAACTGGGGTGGTTGGCATTGGCCTGGCTCCGTGCTTGGGGCTCTCCAGAGGGATAAGCTGGCGTGCACGGAGGTGTGTGTTCAGCTGCATGAGGCGTGAAGCACAGGGAGAAGGTCTTTGGGTGGTGGTATTCCTTGAAGAAAGATTTTCACAGTGCCCTTGGTGCAGCGGGAGCTGCAGGGCTGTATGGAGACCTCTCAGCCTGCAGCAGATGCTGAGGTTGAATCAGAACAGTGAGAACCAGCTCGCTGAGCCACACACCTGCAAGCGTACGGCAGGAACTGCTCAGATCTTTGGGTTTTAAGACCGAAATTCTTGCTTCACCAGCACGTATTGATGCAGCCAGCACACGCAGTGGCGGTGGCTTCCTCACAGCCAGGGGCGGGCTGGGTGACCAAGTGGAGCTTGGAAAGGGGGCTTGCAGGGAAACAAGTGACTCTTGCCCCAGCATTGTCTAGGCAAGAGAGAAGTCAAGGCTTTGGAAACCAAAGGGACTGCTCCAATCAATAAAACTCCTGTCTCTCTGCTCCTTCCTTTGGAGAGGTCAGAGACCGGTACTTCATCTGAAGAGTGTTTTTCCGTCTTCAAAACCTATAAATTGCTTCCCCCCAGGGCTGGTGAACATGAGTTTCCTACCTTCCTTCGGGACAGCTGCAGAGCTGGGCTGTTGCTGAAAGCTTCACTCAGCTCTCAGCTACCTCCCATGTCTGTGCAGGTTGGTGTTGCTTCTGCTAAACAGCTCTGATGCAGTGTTTTAGTGGCTGAGATGTACCAAGAACACCCAGTGATCTCTGATTATCCTTGGTACTTGGCAGCACATTATTGCCTATGGGAGAGAAGTTTTACTCAATCTGACCAAATCTGTCTCATCCTCAAACTTTCACAGAAGTGTAACAATACTTGTCACGTCCTGGTTTTAATGTGGCCAGTCTGGGAGTTGAGAATAAACATTTTCCTTTCCTCTCCTCGTTGCCCTTGACACTGTGATGGCGTCAGGGCCACCATGGTCCCTTCCTGAATGCACCTGAAGGGATGCAGCCCCTGAGCTGTGCTCTGTGGGACAGGGCAGTGTGGGCACGAGGAGGTAGCGCAGGCAGATGCCAGCAGAGCTGTCACTTCATCATGCTGCTATAAGTAGGTGCAGATAAACAGCCAGCAGTCAGGGGGGAACAAGGGAAGTGACACAGCAACCCACTTTGGAGCTGAGTAACCTCCACTGCTCCAAACAAAACAGACCTGTGTCCTCAGACACAGAATGACAACATCTGTCTGGTCTCCAGCTGTGCAGCACAGCTGTGCACGTGGCAGCCTCTAGCACCCTGGGGGACTCCTTCAGAGCTTCCTGGAGACCCAGATCCAAGAAACAAAGAGAAGAGATAAGTTTCTCTCCTGCTGTTGGGCTCTGCAAAGTCAACAGGATATTTCTGCTTTAATGCTGGACCAGTTTGAGCCACTGAGACAATCCCGGGATTTCTGCAAGGCTGGAGGGGAACAGAATTCGCTCCCTGAGAAGGTGCTGGTTACAGTTGCTTTGCCAGGCCATGAAGCCAAGCAGTGAGTCTGCTTGGCACGAAGCGCTGGAGATATCTCCCACGGCAAGTCCAGAGAAGCCTTCCTGGCTCTGAGCAAGCCTCCAACCCCCTGAACCTTGGCAGGTCCCGCAGCACTAATGTTGCATAAACTCCTAACGGGATACGGTGTCGCACTCTCCATCCTGTCTGCTTTTTGTCTCAGACCAGCCAGGCAGCCCGTGCAGACATCTGCACCCAGATGTGTGCTTTCCTCCTCCTTGCCCTGGGGCTCTTCTCACCCACCCTACCAGCCAGGAGCCCTTGCAGCTGCCCCAAGGACAGGGAGGCAGAGAGCTCCCCGCTCCTGCTGGCTGTCACTCCGCAGAACCCCGAGCCAGCAGAGCAGCGCTGCCATTGCAGGCAGCAGCCAGCGGGTCAAATCCTTCCAGGAAAATGTAATCACTTCCAATGAGCAGAAAAGCAATTTAGATGAGAGCTTTGTGGCTAGAGATTACAGAGCCCGGAGGCCATGTGTGCTCAGCAGCTCTCCCCAGCCTGGCACGGAGTGGGGAAACTGGCAGCTCCCACCCGTCCTGCTGCTCGCCTGGAGCTGCTCCATGCCAGGAGAGCAGCGTGGAGCGGCCTCTGAGCCAGGCTGGGTGCAGATCCTCAGCCTGTGAGGATGGCCTGGCTGCCTGGGGCTGGAAACCATGAGGAGAGGCTGGGTCTGGGCAGCACCTAAAAGAGGATCTGGAGTTTTTAGGGGTGTTCAGCTAGAGACACCCTCACACCACCTGTGTGCTTCGGGCTCGCAGTCTGAAAGCCATTCCCCAAGAGACAAGAGGTGATGAGAGGGGCTGTAGTCCCACAGACACATGCAGAAGCCAAAGGCCCAGCTGCACAGAGCAGCATCTCACACCTGGCAACGGCCACTACTCAATATTTTGGGGCTGAGGGATCCAAACATCTTTCTTATGATCCTATGTGTTGAAGCCAACAGCTAACTTCAGCTCTCCAAAACCCCAAACCAGACAGAGGGTACCACTGCAGCTGGCTGCCTCCTGAGGTCTGCCACGGGGCTCCTCCCCTTCAGCAAAGCAAGCTGTGCTCATCACGGGGTCAACAGCCAGCAGGATCCTCTGAGCCGTCATCTTTTGGTGGCTATCACTACAAGGCTGCAGGAAAGACATTGAGGCCCTGGAGCTTGTCCAGAGGAGGGCCACAAAGGTGGTGAGGGGTCTGGAGAACAAGG
>VXAV01010996.1:124195-137846 GCA_013399715.1 Alectura lathami | reverse complement strand
AAAAGTACTTTGAACTCCATAGGCATAGAAAAGATATTAAATTACTTCCTTCATTTTTTCTCTCATATTTATCAAGTCTCAGAAAGATTATTTATCTGAGAACCTAGTTTAAACAATTTAGACACACCACCTAGTAAATGTTACCCAGTAGGGAATAAGTCTACACGTATCACCTCCTGCCGTGTCCTGGGAAAGGGTAAAAGTAAGAGCTCAGTGCAGAAGATATGGAAGGATGGCATTAGGTAGTGTCACCTCCCCTTAAGTCATTGGGCTACTACTGATATTTGCAGCACTGTCACAGCAGGGTTCTTCATCAGGAATAATCTCAAACGATGATGAGCCACTGGCCCCTGCTCCAAGTCCAGAACTGACGGAACCTCCACTTGCAGGAAAGACAGTGACCTGCAATGCATTCTCAAATATCCCTTGCACAAAGCACCAAAGGTCTTTCTGTTTTGGTTGTCTATCTCAATGCTGCTGAGATTTAAAAGATTTACATTGTCCATTAATTGCTAGAAAATTATCATCACTTTGAACCTACAGAGAGCAGCACATAGGGACTGTGTGCTCAAAGTCTCTGAAACCCAGCTTGATAGAATGGCTTCTAAAATATTAAAACACTTTGCCGAGCATTTGTCAGTGAAATATTTTAATGTTTCATTTTAGAAGGGCATTTTTCACCATGGAATTGATAAATATTTCTCTCGGAAGGAATGAAGAAATTGTTGTGTAACCCAAAGCATCTGGGACTGAGATTCCAACAGGGGCATTCAGAGGGAGATCTGCTATCCAAATCTGAGCCTTAGCATAGCAGCACTGAACATCAGCGCTGCTTCAGGAAAGGTGCAGTGGGCCTGCGGAGAGCAGAAGCTGGGCAAAGAAGGAAGAACAGTGTCATGGTTTTTCCAGTGAAAATGAAGAGAAACAAAGGTCACAAGCTCCTTATCAGGGAAAATGAACAGGGGTGTGAACACAGGGCACACTAGCCACTGCAGCGGCTGCTAATGAGCACAGACTTATCTGGTGTGAAATGTGAGCTCAGCCCCTCCTGCTAAAGAGAAAGCTGCCCTGGTAGGGTGTTCCCGATGTTCCTCTCCTCCTGCACAGTGTGGGTGCATGCACATGACACAGAGTTACCCCAGGGTAGGCTCTATATCCTGCCTGCCTCAAAGTATGTTGACATGTTCATTCCCAGCAGCTCACAGGAGGTTCCCAAATGAGTTTGGAGCAAGCTCTGGACAATTTGGTTTCAGATACTGAGTCACTTAGACCCCTCAGCACTCCCCTCGGGCACCTAAATGCTCTGTGCAACCCATGGGAAGTGAGATGTCCACAACAGTCTTGCATTAGTGCTGCAGGACTATATTTCCCAACACAGGTTGTTGTCTGAGAAGTTCCTACACGAGCAGACACCAGGCTCTGCAGCTCTCCCTGTGGCGGTGCATGACATGGTGTCACCACGGGCGGATTTTTGGATTGTTATTTGGTGAGCTCTTTAAACAACATTTTGCATCTATTTTCTTCAGCAATATATATATATAAAATTAAAGTATAAGCTAAATGTATTTCACACATGGAAAACAACATTCAGCATGTCTGTGCTTCAGGACAAGCCTTGGGAAATAAGGAGCTTCATCTGTAGTAGGGAAGGCAGGACTCTCTTTAGAAAGACATTTTGAAGTGTTCTTGCTTCCCCTATGTTCCGTGGGAGTTCAGGCAGCAGACTCCACACCCTTCTTCCTGATGGCAAATGTGCATCTTTCAGCAATGCTGGCTTCAGATTTTAAAAATACCAGTTGGATCTGCCATCTGAAGTTGTCTCACGTTTGAGTGTATTAATATTTTTAGTTACTCATTCACGTGTTTGGCATCCAAAGTTGTTCTGGGGTCTGCTCAAAGCATTATCTATGAGGCACACAATGCAGAGTCCAGCTCTGGTGGGATATTGCATCACCCAAGCTCTAAGTCAGGCTCCTCATCTTGTGGCTACTGCTACAGTCAGCAGAGATGAGCACAGGCAGAGGCAGAGCAGAGTGGGAGACTTGCTCAGGTCCCTGCGGTGACCCATTTGGAGAATGTCTGTTACTTTGAGAGTGCAAAGGGAGCAAGCGCTGACTTGGGATGGGAGAGGGTGGACAGGGGCAAAGGTCTTGGTGGGATGCAAGAGGAGGAGAACACGGGGAAATTTAGACTGGATGTCAGTGGTTTGGTCCTAAATTTTCACTCATGCCCTTCCTCTGAGTTGACAAGAAGGGTCTGTAAAGATGCAGAGAAGATTGCAAACAACACTAATTTATTCTCTCCTTAATGTCTGGTATCATGAGTCTTTTTTATCTGCATCCAGAAGCTGGACCTTTACTGGGCTTTGATTTTCCATCTCTTTTCTTTCAATGTCCTCTCCAAAAAAGATTTTGTAACTGCATGTGAAACATGTTACTCTCCAGACGTAGCCCTGAGAGACAGGACCCCTGGGTCCTCATCTTGGCTTGGCCAGAGGTTTCCTTTATAACCCCACCTTTGAGCTCACCTGTAAAATTACCTAATTTACCCAATCCCTTCCCTGAAGGAAGGGATGCCATGCAGAGGGACTTGGACAGGCTGGAAAAGTGGGCCCACGAGAACCTGATGAGGTTCAACAAGGCCACGGGCAAGGTGTTGCACTTGGGTCGGGGCAATCCCAGGTGTGTGTACAGACTGGGAGATGAACTCCTTGAGAGCAGCCCTGCGGAGAAGGACTTCGGCGTTGTGATCAATGAAAAGCTGGCCGTGAGCCGGCAGTGCGCTCTGCAGCCAGGAAGGCCAATGGCATCCTGGGCTGCATCCAGAGAGGGGTGGCCAGCAGGGAGAGGGAGGTGATCGTCCCCCTCTGCTCTGCCCTTGTGAGGCCTCACGTGGAGTGCTGTGTCCAGGCCTGGGGCCCCCAGTACCGAAAGGATGTGGAGCTGTTGGAGCGGGTCCAGAGGAGGGCCACCAAAATGATCAGAGGGCTGGAGCACCTCTCCTGTGAGGAAAGGTTGAGGGAGTTGGGACTGTTCAGCTTGGAAAAGAGAAGGCTCCGGGGAGACCTGATTGCGGCCTTCCAATACTTGAAAGGAGCTTACAGGCAGGAGGAGGACTGACATTTGATCGGGTGGATAATGGTAGGACAAGGGGAACGGGCTAAAATTGGAAGAGGGGAGGTTTAGGTTGGATGTCAGGAAGAAATTCTTCACTGAGAGAGTGGTGAAGTGCTGGAACAGGCTGCCCAGAGAAGTTGCGGATGGCCCGTCCCTGGAAGTGTTCAAGGCCCGGCTGGATGGGTTCCTGGGCAGTTTGATCTAGTGAGCTAGTGGCTGGCAGCGCTGTCCACGGCAGGGGGGCTGGAACTAGATGATCTCTGAGGTCCCTACCAACCCAGGCCATTCTATGATTCTATGATTCTATGATTGAAGCATTTATCTGTTACTGAATAGAAGGCTGGATCCTGTCTAACACTCTGCTGAGATTCATTTCTGTGGACACCCACTGTGTTGCTCTGGAGCTTCTGAGAGGTGGGGTAGGGCTTGCAGATTTTTGTCACGGTGAGTTGCAGGGGCTGGTTTAAGGCTAGTTATGTCAGTGCTGACACAAATAGGTTGGACAGGAAGGGTGTAGGTACAGTACACATGCTGAGGCCAGGCAGAGGTATTTTTAAACCACTTACAAGAACCTGTAGTAACTACCTGCCCACTGCCTTCCAACAACAGGCTGCAACCAGATATCTCTTCCTGTGCAATCCTCCCCTAGCTCCGGACCCTGGTAGCTTGGTTTACCACCTCCATGGATTCTACCCAATCCCCCACAACAGCAGGTTAGCCAAGAGATGCAGAACATGGCCAAGCAGCCCATAGAGGATATGCACTCCCCATGCAACTTCTCCCATGCAAAACTGAAAATGAAATTATTTCAGACCTTGAGAGAACCTCAGATGAAAGAAAAATACAGAAACTAGCCCAGAGGCCTTGGGACAGTGTGCACAGAAATATTTTAGTTTTGAACTGGGTTTCACTGTGTTTGTAGTTTTTAGCAATGCTCCAAGACCTGGGTGTGGAAGCAGAGTTCCAAGCAACAGACATTGAAACAAATCTTTTAAGGGCTCTGCCTTTAAAGATGGGCCCTCCAGGTCTTTACTCCCCTGAAAGTGGGAGAGGTGACTTGGATTATGTCTCCTGGCACTAGTCATGTACGTACCTGTATGCTTATAACCATAGATTTAGACCAAAACACAGAATTATATCATTCTCCATGTACTTGCATTGCAGTGGTTATTACCCTGTCTTGACTGTATGTGCTGGGCAAATGGTAAAGAAAATTCACGAATAGAGTTATTTTCGGCTTTTAACCTTCTTTTTATTTATTCCTCCTGAATGCTGAGAGAAGTACTCATGACCTGATCAACATCTGATATATAGGCACTTACTTGCCAGCTGACAAACTGGGATAGAGAAACTTCTTCATTATTAGGGATGCAAGATCTCTCTGCAGTTAAAAAGTGGTTGGTTACACTGCCCAGGATTCCAGGACCAGCATTAGTGAAAGGCATCAGCGTGCATTAGCAAAGCAGTCAGCATGGCCTGGAGCTGTGCCCCCTCCTTGGGTCACACTGCAGGGCTGGTGTGCTGTCACCACGCTTCCCATTGCAGTGTCTCTCTGTGAAATAGAGATAGATGTGCTTCCAGAAGGTCTATATGGAGTCAGGGAGTATTTTCAAACAGCTAGGAATAAGCATTTCTACTTTATTTGCATCTACTGTGCTTTGGTGCTGTGGTCTTCACATTTTCCACACTATTCCTGGCACTGCTGTGCTTCACTGATTTCAGAGCACAGTGACTCTTTCCCTGACAAAGTCACTGCTCCCTGGCTTCAGCCACCTCCCCTGGAAAACTCAAGTGCCAGACAGAACATAACCTTCAAGAGATATCAAGCCAGCCAGCCCTTCCAGCTCTCAGCTTGAAGGAGGGCAAACCCCATCATGCATCTTTAGAGCTCCTTCATATTTTAGGAGAGATATTTGTGGGCAAAGAGAGCTCATGTGAAGGGACGTGTCTGTGAGGTGTGGGAAGGAGGATGGACTCCTTCAGCACCGCCTGTGCTGACAGCAGTGTGAGGACATATGAGAGTGATGGACATGGGAACCATAATGGGGACAATCTGACAGTCCAGGAGAAGTTCATCTTCCTTGACGGTCTGAAATAAGAAAAGTGAGCCACCTCATCATGCTAGGAGTTTTAAAAATTCCCAGGGAAAAAAAAAAAAAAAAAAAAGGCTAAGATGAAAGGGGAAGATATTTGGGCTTGTGCCTACATTAACTATTTTCTTTGACTTCATGCACAGGACTTGGGGCTGCTGCATGAAATGTGACAGGAATGTAATGGACCTGCCTGTCTTGATTCGGTACTGGTGAGGACAGGCAGGGGCCTCATGACCTCATAGGTGTTTTCCATCTCTCATTTCTGTGAGTCCATGATAGAATGAGACAAGAGGCATTAAAAAGACATCAGAGGGGAAAAAGCTTTCCCATTACATCAATAAAAAATACTAGCCCCAGCGGGAGGAGGCTGTCAAAGACGCCCAGCCTGAAAGCCTTAATAAAACCTGTCTTCTGAGCAGCTGATACTCCTCTCCCTACATGTAAAGCTGCAAAAACTGGTAGCCAAGGAAGCAGTTGGAGCCATTAGCTTTGAATCAGAAGCTGCTTTGCTGTAGGCTGCGAGATTCTCACAGAACTTGAGCTTCTTGAACCCTTCCCTTCTTGAACCCTTCTCTTCAAATGAAAAGTGCTGAAATGCATCAGGTGGAAGCAATCTCAGTTTTTCTGTTCTTTTCACTGCTCTCCTCTATCTTGTCTTAACAAAAGGAAGTGGCCTACCCAAGACCAAACTGTTCATTGCACCTATTGTCCCTCAGACAGCACCTGCTCCTGCTGTCCCTAAGCATCACAAACCACCTGTCCCCAGTCATTATTTCCACATCACAGCAGAGCCCTCCACCTCCTCAAACATCAGGCAGGCAAAACACTGTTCACAGAAAACAGTTTCAATACCAGCAGTGGGAGGCCAGCTCGGCTGCAATCTCTGTCCCAGACTTGCTCTTCATGTGCAGTTGATACAGTTCATAGGGTCATAGAATAACTCAGACGGGAAGGGACCTAAGGATGTTTGTAGAACAATCTCAGCTCTTACATGCCATCATCCACACTATTGTTTCTGTCCATCAGTTTTGTGGTCAGAGATCTCCAGATGCCTAGCACAGGACAGTGGTGCTGTCATATTTGCGGTTCCCAGCAGTTCCCAGCCCTACATTTTGGCAGCAACCCTTCTAGCCTTCGCCTCTTTTTCCAGGATATGACCCTTTCTCCTCAAGAGTTTCAGCCTTTCAAAATGTATCACCCCCAGCCACACATCAGTTGTCCCTGCCACTCCTCTGAGCCTGGTCTCCCTTGTTCTCAGAACAAACAACAGATGAAGGATCTGCCGTGGAGGCATTGTCCTACAGCTACAGGAATCCATCTCATGAGAGGACCTGGGCAAGGAACTTTTTTATTTCCAAAACAACCCCTTCACACCTCAGCATAGTGCATCCCCCACCCCAACCCTACTCCCATTGCACAGGGTCGGAGGGAAATCCGGGAGCGACAAACCTCTGCTGTTCCATGAGAGGGCAGTGTCGTATGGAAGCAGACCTCCACTGCCAAATGTAGGGATGTCTGGAAAGAAGGAGGCAGGGAGGGATGGGGGAAATGTCCCAGAGAATTTGGTAAGGATAGAGTCTGTCATGTACTCAGGGACTTACCAAAGCTCTGAAGACCCCCGGAATTTACTAGAGATTAGATCCTCTGTACGTGGTTTTAAGTCTGGAACAGGGATAGAAATCTCTCAGAAACACTGTGGAAGTAAGAAAGTAGAAGAAAGGAGGCTATTCTCTATTAATTTCTGTGCGTTTTTTTGTTTTGTTTTGCTTTGTTTTGTTTTGTACAGAGCAGATTCTGAAGGACTCTGCTTGGTGCTGTTTAGAAACCCTGCCTCCTGCTGAACTGCCTCAGCTTTGTGCTGCTGCACTTTGATCAGAGAGGACGCTCCTGTCATTACGTTTTTTCACAAAAGCTCACTGAGGTTCCTGGTACATCATTCTGTCTTCAGAAGAGACCTCGACACACAGCCTGCTGGGAACTGAAGGTGTAGAGGAAAATCTAGGCCAAGCACCCTAGGAATACTTCATTTCTGGGTACCACTGAGACAGAAAATAGCATCCTAATTGATAACTTCTCTGTGTATGCAGCTTCAGGGAAGATCATCTGGCTTCCCAGCACGTCACCTACAAAGGTCCCATCCCATGTTCTTTCCCCTGCACACATTTCCACTATATAAATAGGCCACAAGTCAAGAAGTTGCTCCTGACAGAAGTTACACCCCAAGGAGCAGCTGCCCTCCAGCACAGCTGGGGCTCACCCTGCATTAGTTTGTCTGCTTTCTCCCCTCCACCAAGGAGGAGTGGGACAAGTACGAAAAGGCTCAAGGGGCCAGATACTGCAACACTTTTGTACCCTCCTACAGAAACGATCCTAGGTACTGGAGATTAAGGGAGGCTGTCTTTGCTAAGTTCATCTTCAAACCGTGCCATGCAACAGAAGAGGATTTTCCTCTCTGCAAGCAGTCTCTCTGGAGAAGAGAGATATCCTCTTTTGCGGGAGGAAGGAAACATCTTCCTCCCTCCCCTACCACGCTGGAGCAAAGTGCAAACCATGAACACTCTCCTTAACCACACACAGCCACCAGAAAGAAAGGAGGTGGCTGAGCCTTCAAGCTGCTCCGTGGTAGAACCCCAGCAGCTGCAGCTCTTTTTATCAGACCTGCTCCTAGATCCTGCTGAGGGCTGCCTCCCACCAGTTGCTGCCTCAGGCTCACTGTCTTAAAGAAGGAATATTGCAATACTGCTGCTGCCTCACATCTTCAAAAGAGCATTGAGACCTCAAGGGAAGTGGGGCAGAAGGGGTAGATGCTATCAGTGTGCCTGCAAATTGAGCGCTTCCCATGTGGTCATCCGGCAGGCGCGGCATGGGTCTAACTGTGGAGCCTCTGAAGGGTTCTGCTGACCGTGTCCCATCCAGTGTGCAGCATGTGTGGTTACATAACTTATTTGCCTCTCTTTTCCAAGAGGCCCTGAAGGCACCAGTGCTAATGGAAAAACAGAACAAGCAGGAGGGCAGGGAGGGGCAGACAGATGGTCAGCTCTCCAGCAGTGAGGCTTTTATTTGTCAAACTGTTATGAGATCATTCTAGGAAAAATAATATCAACAAAACTGGGAACAACCTCAGGTTTCTTCAGTGCTACTGAGCTTGTTTTCAGTGCACTCTTATACTTTTTATTTTTTTTCTCACCCGTTTCTTCCCTAAAGTCATTTCTTTCAGCTATTATACACACTCTGCTTTACAAATTCACTTGACCTTCAGGCCTTTGGCACGTGCTCCATGTAGGACCATCCCTCTGCACTGTGACTCTGCTGCCCCTGTGGCCCCTGAGCTACAACAGGGATTGCATCTGCCAGCAGTGCAGTGCAGCCAGGGGTTTGATTCTCATGCCAAGGTACTCACACATAAGCATACCCTAGTTTTTATGAGGTTATGCAGAATCAGTTTCCCAACAATGCTGGAAGGATCCCAAGGCTATTAAGGTCCTGTGTCATGGGTCTTTGAAACTGCAAACATCAGTTATTTCAGATCAGATCTGCTGGTGTAGATTTTCCAAAGACTTCACAAATACTTAGTTTTTAAGTAACTATGAGGCACTTCCCAGAGACATCTTCTATGTGAGGAGCTTCAGATGTCAGCAATCCCCAGAACTCAGTCTTTTAAGATGCTGGTTGGTGTGGGTGGTGACGCATTACAGCAGATGACTGCACAGTTCAAATTTCCAGTGGCTAGAATCAAAAATCAAAGCTGGGAATCACTGGAAATGAGTAAACTGTAAAAGTTATCAAGCATTGTCAGAAATTTCCAGATTTTACGCAAAAAAAAAAAAAAAAAAAAAGTGACTGATTTTCCAACCACAGACTGTCATAGGTGATCCCATCTCTTCTGGATGAACAAGACCGTCTTGGAGAAACACCTCCTAATCTTGGCTCGAAGTTCAGTAAAGGATTCCCAGCATGTTGCCCACAAGATCCTCTGCCATTACTCATAACCACAGGATTATGAACACACACCAAATTTGCCAACAGTAAAAACCCAAACTGCCAGAGAAAGCCGAATGCAGCCAGGCCTGCAGCATGCTGCTTGCCAAAGCGTCACCCCATGGGCCAGAGAAGGCTGAGGCTCTTGCATTAAATTACGGAAACTGGCCACAGCCCTGGTGGAGGCTCCTCACACGTTAATCATTATAGCCATAACCACAGAAACAATGATGGCCATGTGGTGGAATCGTACAGCTTAGAGTACAGTGTCTCTCAGTGCACAAAGAAAGGACAAGTGGGAGCTGTAAGCTATCGCTGAGCCAGTCTTGCCAGTTACTGAATGGACTACGAAACAATTTTTGTTTTCCAAAGTGGTTTCTAAAGGAGAGAGCCAGTGGCGTTTGGAGTTAGAAACATAATTGCTGAGCTCAGATGTTTTCTCAAAGTTATTGATCTCTTGTGGCTGTAGTTTCTTCTGGTATTCCAGCTTCAGTTCACCATTTTCTCAAGCAATACTCTGCCAGAGATCTGGGCTCCAGAGGCTGACTTGCTGTCTCTCACTCACTCGGCTCAGATGCATTTCATTTGCTGTCATGACTCACTCCTCATGGCTGTATTCACTTCTCATAAAGCTGTGTGACTTAATCATACCTTCCCACTGAACTAATGCTACTGCGCCTTACCTCCTGGCTACACCAGCCAGCATACCTGGATAATAGTGCTGCTTCCAGCAACGTCCTGGCTCACGGGCACAATTATCAGACTGCAGCAAGCTGCTGAGCTGGGCCACTGTGCTACTGCAGTAACGTGTGCCCAGAGCTCTGCTCCGGGAGGTGCCCCTGCTTGTTTGGCGGGGGAGTTGTCCCTGTCTAACAGATGGGCAGCCAGCCTGGAGATCCCAAACTCAGCTCCCTGAGGAGCTTGCAGACTAGGTTCACTCCTGAACTCAGATCCCTATGGCTTGAGAAGATTTTTCTTGGCAGCTGAGAGAAAGGTGCCTCAAGAAGTCAGCTTCAGTCTGGAAGGTGTCCAGCCTGCCCCAGACAGCATCCCCCGAGTGCCTCCACACCAGGTAGGAAGTACCAGAGCTCACCCTGCTCCAGCCTCTCCTCCTCAGCTTCCCCACTCTCTGTGGCTGCAGCAGGAAGGGAGGCTGGGACTGGACTCTGCTGGCTCTGTGCTTGCTCAGAAGAGGAAAGGAGTTCCCCATTATGAGGCTGTGGTCTCCAAACGGGGTCCGAAGTCCTGGGCTAGAAGACCTGAAGCTTCTAATAGCTGAAAAAACCACTCTCGGGGAAAACGAAAATGAGAACAGTGTCCTGATCACTTAGCATGGCAGCCTCCTTTGAAAACACTGGGATGCTTCAGAGGGGAGTATTTAGTGGAGAGGATGCACTGCCATGCCTGCCCCCACTGGCTCTACCAGTTTCAAAACCATACTCGTGCTCATACATATCTTTCTTTTTATCCCACAACCTATTTATAATTTTGATGTACATAATGTTACAACAAAAACCACAGAGCAAATATACACATTCTAAAGTTATAAATATTGCTGGAAAATAATGACATCGTGCAGACAAAATGAATTGTTCTGATAAGAAAGTATTGTCTTTCCTTTACTGGGCACTGAAAATCTGCAGTGACTCACTGACAAGTGCATTGTTTGCCTAGAGGGCAGTTACCGGGCTAGGGGAGGGTATTTTTAGTGTCCTACTGAGCTGCTGGGCAATAGAGAACAAGAGAGTAAGGGGATCAGAAAGCCACTAATAAGCATCTTGAAAGAGTAGGACAACAGGGACTAAGGAGCGATATGTCCCGCTCCTTAGATTCTCCCTAATGTTTTCTTGGTTAATGGAAAGAGTAGGGCTAAAGTGATGCAGCTGATTAAAATGTTCCCATGACTCCGCTAAAAACATATTTATCTTTTTTTTTTTTTTTTTTTTTTCCCAAAAGCCCAGAGTTAGGTGTCTACTTCCGAAAGTACCTGCCTTAAGAACCATAACTCGGACTTTTTTTTTCAGATTACTCCAGAATGACAAAGTGAGAATGACCACTGTGCAAGAGGTCTCAGTGCCACCCCTTTTACAAATTTTCCCTGTAGATGTTCTCGTAATGCCGGAGAAAACGTTGTTCTGTATTGAAAACTCCTGTGTTTATTTACCCGCCCACCAGCCAGTTGGATACTTTCAGGATTGTCAGCTTTTCTTCCCCACCTCACTCACACAACAAACACCCACACTCACACCCATGACTCTTTCTTCCAGCTCTGCAGGACAATGACATCTAAACTCAGCATTACCTACATAAAGAGTATAACTTCCTCTAATTTAGTGGTTATGTTTGTTAATAAATGGGAAACCAAATGGGATGCAATTAGAGGAGCCTAATGAAGGAACACATATTCAGAGCTACGCGATGCACCTTCCCCTGCCCCGTTGGATGGAGGAGGAAGGACACTTACCTCTCTTACTGTCAGCTTTGGATGATGCTGTGCATGATCACATGTCATGCATAACATTGTGATGTGTCTCCACTAATCTGTCTGCCCAGTTGCCCCAAAGATTTTGATTTTCTTATCCCCCCCACACATGCACATTCTTTCTTTCGAGGTAATGTGCCGTGTTATATTTATTTGCACTTATTGTGGCTGTACATTGCCTTTACTATGTGCTGCCAAGATTTCTAGATTGTCTGCACACAACAATGCAAAATTTCTGTCTCATTCTCCTTTGTATTTCTCTTATTTCAACTTTCAGACCTGATTCGTTTGTTGAAAAGTGGTTTCCCTACAGTACTTCTTGCTAGTAAGGATATCCATCCATTATGAGATAAAGGATGTCCATTCTTTATCAGATCAATCTTCCTTTACAAATGAGCTTGGCTCTACACAGAATGTAGTCACTCCAATCCCAAAGCCTTTCTTTGCGGCACCCACCTGTATTCAGTCCATTTTTCAGCAGCCTTTAAAGCCACAGATACCAGCTCTAGAGGTTGTGTAGCAGCCGTAGGGGAAACATCTCTCCTAAATTCCTGTCCACCAAGATATTTCTGGATGCTGGAGGTCTATGTTCCCATACCACAGACAGTCTGATCTGAATTATCCAGGCTGTGTGGCCCAGAGAGCAATTCATCTGACAAATATAAGAGTCTGCTTCAGAAAGCGATGAATTACTCTTCAGAATTCACCAACAGTATCGACCAGACCTCCATTGACTCTAACGGCAGATCCTGGAGGATCTTCTGTGTAATTAGATCAAAAATTACACCTGAACATCCTTTCTGAAAACAAATGAACAAGAAAAGCAATGTGTGTTTTAAGTTGGCTTGTTTTAGGATAATTGTTTCAAAGATGTAAAGTTTTCTCAGGTTTTGGCCCTGAAGATTCTTTCAAAACCTGACCATATTTCTGTCTTTAACTTCCCTTGGTGATTTTTTAAACTGTAATTCATGTAAAGGATATTTACTGCACTTTCTTCCTTCTTCAGTGATAGAGTACCTTACCTAATCGCAGGCTTTTCCAGGCCACTGAGAAAAGGAGTGTTGCTGAAAAGGGTAACTCTTTCTTGATTTGTGGCTTTTAACGGATCTAATGAACTCCTCTTAGAGAACTCTGTAATTTCAATCTCATCTTTCTATATCCAATGCTCTCTCTGTGAGTTTATAGACTGTTACTGGATCCTAGTCAACTGTCAATCTTCTCTATCCATCTGCAGGATTCGGTTACACATTCTTGACAACAATTTCTGCTATATTAATATATAATTACATGTAATTTGAAAAAAAAAATCATATTTCACAGCCAGCTACCTAAGACCTCCAGCGTAAGTCATTCCGTTGGAGTCTAATCTAATCCACGTAACAAGTGCCTGTGCATTTTAGCAAGTGCCATGCTACATTTGTGTGGGAAAGGATGTCTCATCCACAGAGGTGGCTGGTACTAATGCTTCAAAATATTCATGTCTGTAGTGATTTGTTTGGTACTGCTAAGAACAGCCATCAGGACTGATGTGCTGGATGTAAATGTTTAACCCTGGGATGGGGAAAAATGTTCCCATAGCCATAATGTGTGATGCATTGTTATGAATTGCCCATAGTTCTTCAATGTTAATCATGGAATCATCAGGACTTGGGTTAATGGCTTTTTATCTTTCAAGTGCGCATTGCAAAACACATACAAATATGACATGAAAGAGGCCTGAGCCTTTAGTTCAGGAAATAGTATGTAAAGATCAGGTTGGCTGTTCAAACAGAATGAGGACGGATAATGCCTGAAGCTAATGTGACGTTGCACAGAACATCAATAAATTGGATGCTAGTGTATCTGAAGGACAATGAAGTGGAGAAGGGTATAAACAATGCATATACAAGCATCTCTTCCTCCCTTCTGTGCAACCATGAGTGAGGAGCACCACCAAGATCAGAGTGAAAGCTTGCTTCGGCACAGAGACCTGGCTCAGTTGT
>VXAV01010996.1:77399-124172 GCA_013399715.1 Alectura lathami | reverse complement strand
AGCGCAAAAGCTTGCTTCGGCACAGAGACCTGGCTCAGTTGTTTAGGAGAAAATGAAGCTTTAAGCTTTTAATGGATCTGATGATAACACCCTCGAGTGTGCATGAGTGAACGTGTCTTTGCACGCCTGAGGTTACCAGGACTCCATGCTCGTGCATAGAGCTGGATGTTCACTCACAAGCAAGCTCAAACTTCAAGGTGTGCAGGAGTGGCAGGAGGGTTGTACGTAAGGAAACGTGCAGTAATGCTTTAGGAGGGTTGGCCCGAGGTATTGCATAGAGTTTCCTTTTCATGTCTTGAAATAGGCTAAAGCTGCAGATGAGCTAAAATTAGAACTCACCCTCCTTCCCCGCAGAGGTGAAGTTCTCTTTGATTTAACAAACAAGCTCAGCCTTGATTCATGAATACTCTGGTGCCCACTGCATTTCTGGCTGCTGTGATATTTCCAGGCATGATTGAAAACAGAAACAGAAGTAATCACATTCAAAAGCTGGTCTGTATAATGAATGTGGTCTCGTTCTCTGAGATGAAAAAGGTCATCCCTGAAGTGTGTTGTGAACATGCAGCTGGCTCTGTTGCGTTAGAACAATGCTAACACAGCACCCTGGGGAACTAGCACTGTGCAAAGAGGACCTTACTAAGGGACAGAGCTGTGCCGATGCAGCCACGATGTGTAGGAACCTCATGCCTTGGAGAACTGCACTGTGACATGTGGATTAAGTGTCTGGGGAGGGCAGGACTTTCCCTCCAGATTCAAGGAAATTCTGATGTTCCCTTCTGACATACGTTTCTCTAATGGATCAGGGTCAGTAGTAGTTCTCCCTTCAGCAAACCATTCTTTCAGCGGATCGACCTCCACTCGCAGGTGTTGGCTCCAGGAGTTACTGGATTTTCTGCACTGCTAAGCTCTTGACTGAACTGACCTCCATGCTGATCCCAGTGGCTGGTATCCAGACTCTCACACATACCATCCTTATGAATCCAGAACTCAAAATTCCTAAAGCACAAGACTGTTCTGACCTTGGGACAATCCACTTCTCTTCATCTGCAGGATCCAAGCCAAGAAGCAGAGAGCAAACAGAAGTTGTCAGGCCCCTCAGGGGGACATGACATGTGACAAAATCCATATGATGCTCCGGGGAATATTCTAGGCCAACTCTTTGGTGTTTGTCGTGGGTCTTCATCCAAACAGGTCGCCATTATTCACAGCCCTCAAATGGCAGGACTGTATGTCATTCCCATGTGCAGTCCCGTATCAATGTTATCTGCAGACACACAGTGGTATTTAAAGCCAGCAGTCCTACTTTCTCTTCCACCTATTTGATGGGAACAAGAACTAAGGGTTAAAACCTGTTTCCTTCTAGTAAATTATGTCAAGCAAATGGCCAGCCACTGAGGATTCACCAAGAAAATTCTCTGTCTTGAATCCACCGTGTGCATGCTGGCAGGCAGCATACACAGAATATTGTTATTAGCTCCTGTGATGCAAAATGCAAAGGCCTCACACTGAATAAAGTAATTCATGTTCATTTCCTTCATTTCCTTCTAGCACATATACATTCCTTGATGGGGGAAAAAAAAAAAAAAAATGAAACCTGACTTACAGACTTCTAAGCGTAAAAATAAAATGAAATTCCTCAACACAGAGGAAAAAATCACTCTCCAAACTGAACCTTTATATCCTTCTTTTTTTTCTCCATACTTATTACTCAATGCTGAAAAGCTCTCTTTGAATTGTCCAATGTGTTTCAAGGAGTTCTTCTTGCTCCCATCTGGGGAAATGACTTATTCATCATGTTGGGCCTCAGAATAAATTAGATTCTTCCTTCCAGTTAACTGACTAGATTGACAAAATGTGCAGAACTATTCCAGCCTTGTGAGCATTTTCAGCAGCAGTGCTTCAGACTCTTATTTCCTCCAATTTCTAATCTGTCAGTTTATTAACATCAGTTGAGTGATTCCTTTTACAGTCCCAGAGAATGTTGTTCTCACTAAAGAATCTTCACCATGAGAGAATACCAAGTATGTCTGCTGCAATGTATTTGTCAGTTAAAAGGCACATGGGGCTTTATATTTTGTACAAGACTGGAAGACATTTTGCTTTGGAAGTATGTTATCTCAAAGGAATTTGCACAAAACTTCCTCTCTGATATGAGTCTAGCTATTTTGGAGACCCCACTTATGCACCACCCCATCAGATGATATCATCAGGAAAATTCTGGGTAGCAACGACCAGGGTTTAGATAGGATTTACATGCACGACTAGAAGGCCCATTTTTGGTTGCCTAACCTGCAATTTTTTCAGGAAAAAAAAGAAGAAAAAAGAAAGAAAGAAAGTTTCCCATGGGCAGATGAACTGCACTTCTCAGAAAGAAGGCATCTCAAGCTCCTCATGTCAGAAGAGTTCGGCCATGGACGTGGGTGTCTGGAGCAAAGTGTTTTCTGTAGGGGCAGCAGCTGAGGAATGTACTTCCTCTATTAAACAGTGATGCAGACGAGAAATTCAGACAGGAATGTGCTGGCTTTGAGAACACAATTACAAACCTATCTGCTCACTCAGGTTTTTGCCCTAGGTGTGGTTTGGGCACACTGACTGCTTTAACGATGCATTGTTGTTCAATGGGCATGAGACCTTTAACGGGAAGATTTCAGGAGACTAATGGTGAAACTTCTGAACAGTTTCCAAAGACCCACAGTGCAATTCTAGAGACATCACAATTTTAAATGGCTGAAACTATCAGGAGGTCCCTTCTGGGCAGTATGCCTTGTTCAAAGAAGACACCCAGGTCAGTGATGAGCAACAGAAAGCAGTCAGCAGATAAGTGACCCCAGAAAAAGAAGACGGGAATAAAAAGTAGAGACACAGCTGGATTTGCTAGCCTCTCTCAGCAGTCTCAGCATATGCCCAGGTAGCCCAGCTTGTCCTGGAAATTTGCAGGCCGTGGGCTATTCACACAGCTAGAAGTTCATTCACTGTGTCTGCAGCATTCTGTCATGAAGAGAGTTCTACCTGGGCTACACTCCCACTGCTCACCCGCAGAAGTAGCTCTCTGCACTAAAGCAATGGTGTCTGTTAAATCAGAGGCAGCTTATATACCACAGGTGCCTCAGTGTCAGAAGGGCAAGATGTGGCCAGTAAGGTTGATGAGTGAGTGAATCCCACAGATGGGAACCACATCATGTAACATAGGCAAGAAATGGAGGGTAATTATGCCGCAAAATGCTGTCAAAGATAAGAAAGCGTGAAGGTACAGAGGGACCAGAAAAACCCTTGAACCTTCTCCTCCAGATGAGTCATATTATCCATTTGTAACAGGGAATTTGTTCCATAAAGAAGAGAGTATCAGCATCAATTCTCATTTCCAGGAACAGCAACTTATTGCCAGCTCAGTTCCTGCACTCTTTCACTGTCGGGAGAATTGGACAGGTCTTGGGTACTTAAATCAGAGAGCACCCAGGCCAGCCTTGCAACTGGAGAGAGCTCCTTGTCTGGCCTGCACATCGCTGCCTTTTTTATCTTTGGCACTGGGTCAGTGCTAGGCTGAAGGGATAGCATTGTGCCTGGAGCTGTACAGCAAAGAAGGATCCATATAGGAATGGGACAGAAAACAAGAGTTTTATTTAGGGAAAAGAAGAAGCTCTGAAACAATCAATGGCTGTTTATATATATATATTTACTATAACTGAGGTCTCTGGAAATGTTTTCTGGACAAACACAAGTTCTTTCCAGAATAGCCCTGTGGTTAGAATGTTCACCAGGCATGTGGGAGATCAAATTCCAGTTCCTGCTTTAAATGAGGCTCAGCTGTGATTTGAACCTGATGTGTCTCAGATTTTGCAAATGCCCTAACCACTGGGTTATTCTGACGTGACTAATTCCTTCCACACCCTACCAGAGACACCATCCTGGATCTAAGAAATCCTTTTTGACAAGCAAACATTTTTTCAACACAAAAATTTCTTCTCTGAAGAATCCTGGTTTCTTCTAGTCCACACCCAAACAACTAGACAGGACAAGGAAATACCATTAGCTTTGAAAGAGTGGACAAATACATGTGGGCAGAGCAGAGGTGGAAGTCTTGGGCTCCAGACGCTTGACTAATTGCTCAGGGCAACCATCCCTGCAGAATACTGGTAGGCTTCAAAGGTTAACACTGATCTGAGCATTCATGAGATTCTTAAACGCCCTCCTTTCTGATGATGTGCAATGAGTGCCTTGGCTTTGGAAGAACGTTATATTTCCTGCCAGTGTTGGCTCCTCAACTCACAGAACACCATTGCCTGTAAATCAGCTGGTCTACTGTGGCTGCAGGCTGTTGGGTATAGTTATCTCTGAGCCTCAGGGCTGATAAGATAACAGTAATAAAAAGATGCAGACTGGGGACATGCATTGCTCCTATCCCTTTCTTGCTCCAAAGGATCTTTTCTTGCAGTGCTTCTGTGCAGGGAGGCAAGGTGGAATGGACAACGTGCTTCCTCCCTTTGGAGCAGGAAACACCCCACCGGGTGGGACTTGCTCGTTGTCGGGGCTCCTGCTGCTAGGCAGCAAGAGGTAAGAAGGGCTCAGTTACAGTGGATTTGAGGACCATGGTCCTTGGGGCAGTCTTGGCCTGCGACGTGGTGTGTCTCCCCTTTTTATTGTGCAGAAATTCCCCAGAGCTTTCCCTGCCATTGTCAGGCTGTCAGACACTGCCAGAAAGCACCATCCCCATGGCTGCCAACCAATTCTTCCAAATGCTTATCTGATCCTGAGATGCGGATAATGAACAGATTTGGCATCGACAAATTACCCAAACACTGTCCTCTTTGACTGAAGTCCACAGATCCTGGCAAGGTGCACAGAGGTGACTCCTCCAAGGCAGCTGCTGAGTGACTGACTAATTCTTTTGGGCAGGTGCCACGGGCAAGTGAGAGCTACAGTGCTCCTGGTCACTGTGTCACCTCCCCAGCCAGCCTGCCTAGCAGGAGAGAGGAACCTGGCACATGCAGGCTGGATGAAATGATATTCAACAGGCAATCAGCTGCTAGCTGACATGGGATCACAGAATCACAGAACGTCCTGAGCTGGAAGGGACCCGCAGGGATCACCCAGCCCAGCCCCTGCCCCCACGCAGCCCCAGGCCCTGTGTCCGAGGGCGGTGTCCAAACGCTTCCTGAGCTCCGGCAGCTCGGGACTGTGCCCCTGCCCTGGGGAGCCCGTCCCATGCCCCCCGCCCCCTGGGGCAGACCCTTTCCCTGACACCCCCCGACCCTCCCCTGGCAGCTCCCTGCCGTGCCTTCGGGCCCTGTCGCTGTCCCCAGAGAGCAGAGCTCAGCGCCTGCCCCTCCGCTGCCCCGGGAGGGAGCTGCAGGCCGCCATGAGGCCTCCCCTCAGCCTCCTGTGCCCTGGGCCCAGCACCCCGAGGGCCCTCAGCTGCTCCTCACACCGCTTGCCCTCAGGCCTTTCACTATTTTCTTTCCTTCTGACACTCCTGTGCTGCCAGCTCATAGGATGCTACTCTGAGAAGTTCATGCTGTTGCCTGAAGTTGCTCAAGGGGAGCAACCTCTGTCATTTCGTCTGTGCAGAAGCACACAGGCATAAAACAGGTGAAAAGCACTGCAAGGTAGACAGCGTAGATCAGACCGACTGCAGACACCTTCCAGCCTGTTCCACAGGCCCATTTGGGCCCCAGCAGCCCAAGGGACAGATGAGGAGGAACAAAGTCACCTTTGCTCCCCTCTTTCACTGTGCTCAGGACGGCTGATACCCAGTCTCTAATCTCACAGTGTGGTCACCTGTCACTCACCAAGCACCTCCCAGCACAGCCCAGTCTGGTGTCTGGGACAGGCTCTCCAACAGGCTGAGAAAAAATGGGAGAAGTGCAGAGCAGTGGGGAACCAAGCAATGTAAATCCATTCCTGTTACAAAGCAACTGCTTCCTCATTCACTTCACGCCCAAGTCCCAAACCGCAGCCTCCCCACTCCACTCCTTGGGCTGACCATTCATCTCATCTCCAGACATTACCCTCCAATGGTTCGTGCTTGCTGACATGCTTGTCAGGCAGAGCTGGAGCTGAATAACGTGAAGAGCTTGATGCCAGAGTTGCTCTTCACCCCTGAGGAGTTCAGGGAGCATCCAAATGAAGGCATCAGCTTCGTCACGGGAGCAGTAAAGGGCCAAGTCCTGTTGTGGGGTGAACAGCACCGTTAGCCATGGGAATGCGCGCTGGTGCCAGTGAGAGCTGTTTTCTCAGGGCATGGCTGGCTGCCCTGTGCATGGACAGAAGAGGTGCTCAAGCAACCAGCTCTCCTTACAGCTGAAGATTTGTATTTGCCTATGTGTCCTTCCCACAGACAGACATGGGCTGTCCAGGTAATGGAAGGAAACTGAACCAAATAGGCTAAATCCTGTTTTCTCCCTTGAGGTTAAAACCCAAAGAGTTCATGCACCAGAGTACCAGCCTGGACAACTTATCTTACAGGGTATTACAACAACTAAGGTGCCACAGGAAGTAGGGAACAAACTTCACCAACCCCCCTAATCCTTTCTAGGTAATTACAGAGAATTGGGAGGGGGTCCAGTATTGTCAGAGACTGCGTGAACAGCAGGAGGTGAAGAGCTCCAGCACACCAGAGAACAGGTTAGGTCACTGTGGAGTCCCACGGCTACTGCCTTTAAAAACAGGAAATGAAATGTGCCATTGAAAATAAGGAACCAGTGGACTCCCAGGAGTAGCATGGCCAGAGAGGAGATGGAACAGACAGTACATCAGCACCAGTTTGAAATCCAGCCTGTCAAAGCGAATGAGTCAAGAGGTGTTGCGGTTGCAGTCAGAGAGTCCCCAGGCCACAAGGGAATTGCTGTTATCCTGCCACCAGAAGAAGCCCATGAGCTCGCTTCACTTTTTCCTTCAAAACAGCTTAAATGAAAAATCTTTCAGTTAGTGAAAAACATTTATTACAAAATGTCAGATTTGACTCATTTACCTCAATATGGCAAGTTTAGTAAAATATATTTTTTTCCAAAATCTGTATCTTTATTGAATAAAAAAATTGTGAACTTCACTATTAACAGAATTTTAAAACTAAAACAGACTTTCAGAATGCAGATTTTGTCATATTCCATATGTCTTCCAGATTCTATTTCCAATTATACAGAAAGAGTTAAAAAATAAAATTTTTCCCCAAAATAATTTTCAGCCATCACCTAAACTGTGTTGCTCTACTTTGAACCATTTTACCAAAGATCACTGGGCTGTCTCCAAGAGCCAAAAGACCAAGATGCACACTAAAGAGAGCACGAAAGGCCAAAATCATTAACTAAAGAAGACTGCAAAGGCTAAATGACATTCATAGGAAGAATCTCTATAAACCAATTCTAGTTCCCACGGGAAAGAGAAGAAACTGATATGGGACAGAGAAAGGACCTCTCCAGACATCTTCCTGGAATGAAGTCTCCCTCTCCTGGGAACAGATGTGATGTGGTTTCTTTGGATTTAACTCATTTTTCTGCCTGTATGAGAACTTTTCTACTGTTTCCTCTGAACCCAGAAGGGTCCCAGAGCCTGACCTTGAAGGCACAGACGGGCAGCTGAAGTTATCTAGAACATCACCCCATCTTCTCCATCGCTCCAGAGGAAAAGGCAGGATTGACCAGGGCCAGCTACCCTTGGGGAAGGCTACATGCATATTCGCCGTGACAAGACAGCTCGCAGGGGTCAGATATGACCAAGTCAGCTTGGAAATATGTCATTCCTCATTAGCTTTTAATATCTATAGGTCAGAGGAGACAAATCACCCTATCCACAGAGCAAGCAGCAAGCAGGCTAGATGCACTCCCTCAGGCTTGTACTGCTGGTGTGATGGACCCCACTGGCATTTACAACATGCCCCAAGCTGTGTTCACACTGAAAAGGGGATCTGGGGCCACAGCCCAGAGCTTACTGCTACAACCAATTAATATCCAGGTTGGTTTCTGCAGACCAGATGTCTACTCCCACATCTGCAGGCTTAGATCATGGTCAAGTAGAAACAAAAGGCTTTACTAGATGGTTTCTTTAATATCCAAGACGTGCTGAGACACCTTTATCGTCATCCTATCACCTCCCTCATGCATCCTTCCATGTACTGCCCATCCATAAAGTTGTGTTGCTGATGCTCTTTGCACCTCCAGATTCCCTGGTAAGACACCGCCTTCTTGTAATCTCCGAATATTCTTCATTTATTGTGTGCGTGCTAACATGCATGCTGTCGGCTTGAGCATGGAGCTTAGAGAAGAAATAGATTGCTGAGGAAGACCAAAGGCTTTTGACAGCATCAGGCTGCCTTGGCAAACAGAGCCTGGCTCATAAGTTGTGCTGGTTTGACACCCCCCAGAGAAGAGTTTTGTGAGTGAGCTGGTGGGGGCCAAGCCCACACAACTGTAATGAAGCCAGAGATGTAGACAAGTCAGGCTTGACATGTGCACATAATTGCTGGGAAAGACAGGAGCCAAAAGTACCAGTTGTAGTGAAGAATTTCCACTCAGCCGAAGCAGGGGAATGCAGTGACCCTTCATCCCTCATGGAATTGGATGCAGGAAGGAGGACTGCCCTTTGTGATAAGAGGATTAACACATGCAGCACCCACTCATGGGGACAGAAACAACGACTGTGCAGGATGTTTGAGGGATTAGATCTTGTCTAAAACTGTTTGAAATATTTCATCAAAGCATTTTTTCTCCCTCCTGATTAGGAATATTTTGCAAAAAAAAAAATGATGAGTATTTAATTCTTGTACTATTTGCCAAAATTTGTAAAGGTCTTACTTTGTTTTCTGGAAATTTAGGGGGGAAAAAAAAAAAAAAAAAAAAAGAATTATGGAGTTCGTGTTTCTCCACTCTGTAGTCTCAACCACTGTTCTTATCCTGCCAGCCAACATCTGGCTTTATGATCCCCTCATACTGCGTCCTACCCTGCCCTGCACCTCTCTCGAGCCCCTGCCTTCCTGTCAATATTCGCCTTCATCCTCGCCTCTGAATATCTTTTGGGAGGTGGGTCCTGCTGGGATTGCTTTCTTCATTTTGGGACATCTTACTGCAGTATGGGGTCCTTCTCTTCTACATAATGTCTTTCTAGAGTTCACAGTTCTTCTGGAAGAAGGGACTAGGAACACACAGTGGGCCTGCCCTTAGCACAGGGTTAATCTGTTGGGACGTGATGCTGCTCAGCCTCTTTGGTTACTGTTTTCTGAGGGACTGGTCTCTCCACCTGCAATATGAAATGTGTCATCTTAGTTGTGGTCTCATCTAATTGCACTTTTGTTTGTCTTACCTTCTCTAAGACTCTTTAAGCTGCTGACTGATTTATATTCCATACACTTAATGCTTACTGAAGAGGCCAGCTCTTGCCAACCCTGCAGTTAGTTCCTGAGTTCAGCAACCTGCACTTAACAAGCCTCCCATGTGCTGTATAGCTAATACTTGCAACCAAGATAAATGTCTTAAAAACTGAATAGCACAGCAACTGCTTCATGGGCCAGAAATCGGTGAAGCATAACTCACGTGGTGAGAGTTTGTGGCTGGTCCACATTGCCACAGATGCAAAGCTATGAGGATATTTAGAAAACTCTTGAATTAATTCCCTCTCCGCCATACTCTGCATCAGTGCTGGGCACTGGAACCCGGATGTGCTCACATTGGACATTCTTTTCTTGAGTGAGTGAAGAAAATCCATAGTTTAATTGCACATTTAATGGCAAATACTGTATTCTCCAGTGAAATTAAGCTTCTCCTGGGGCAATAGCATTCCAGAAAACATGAAATAACTGTGGGGAAAACTTCCAGCTTTCATTTACAAGGGGAATTCAAACATGCAGTATGTACTCACAAAGTGGACTAACTATCTAAAAAGTGACTTGATTACAGCCTGTAATTAGCCAGAGGAAAAGCAGATCTGTGATGACAGCAGACAGACACAACCAACAGATGGTGGAAGCTGAGGCAAAGTTAATGAATCAGAGAAGCAGATCCAGAGTGTGGTGGATTCTCCATCACTTAGAGGTTTTGAGTGCAAGACCAGGCAGCTTTCTGCATCATCACGAGGGTTATGAACTCAGATCAGCTGGTGACATTCCAGATGCTTTGTATCTCAGGAGGAGAGATAACATCAGATAATCTCATCTGACCTCAAAGCCAATGAATCACTGGAGTCAAGTTATGGCTAGAAATTTGTCTTCCACCCCAAATCTCACCATAACGTGCTGTCATTTCTTTAGGCCTGAACTCTCATCCTGGCCCAGCAGCCTGTGCTGGAAGGTCCCAGTTAAGGGGAGATCCTGGAAGCCATGAGGATGCTGCTCCACGTTGCTGCCAGCACAGCTCTGCTGAGCGGGTACTTACAGAGAACTGGGTTGGCTGACAAGACCTGGATCGTTTTGCATTATTGCCACCACACAGAGCATGAAGCAGGAGGGTGGCTGTTCTTCCTCTCAGACTTGACACCTAGAAGTTGGATGCTTCTCTGAACCAGATCGCTCTGGTTTACTTTGAGAGATATAACCTCCTCCAGAAGGTGCACCCATCCAAACGTGAGCCCTAAGCCACAGTGTTGACTGTCCCAAAGGTACATCCTCTCTCCATGGAGAGCAGAGGGAACTGGGATTGATTAATTCTGGTTGTCATCTCATTTCAAGATGTCTCAAAGCAGGTGAGATGAGTCACTTTCGGTGTGTCCACAGTTAATTTCCCATGCCCATATTTAGACAATTGCAAGCCATTGTTTCTCACTTTCCCAAATACCAAACTCCATCTGCATCAAGGGATGATACCAGAACCCTCTGAGAGCAGAGCCTTTTGGACTGCAGAGCTTAACATGAAATAATCCAATTCTAAAACCTGTGTCTCGTTAATCCTTACATATTTTTCACATGTAGGAACGCGCTCTGGCAGTCCACAAGGTGAATCATGTTGTGCAACTGAACTCTGATAGCATATGCTCTCTTTTCCAACTCCCATGCAAAACACTAGTATTCCTGCAGAGGAAGATGTGTTTAAAAAGTAGCAGCGAGGATCAAAAAAACATCTCCTACATAGTTGCCAGCAGCAGTGCATGTCAGTGTGTCAAATCCTGAAAAACAGATGTGGCCAAAGAGTGAGGACAGAATGAACAGAGCCAGGTGCTTTAACTGACTTCTGTCTTTGCATCCATCCTTCCTGGTCCCTCCATGTCACCACCCAGCAGAAGAGGTCTTAGACCTAGCAGGAACACCTTCTCCAACAGCACAGTGAAGCAGGGATTCAGATCTCATGAAGCCACCAAGGCCCGGCCTCATGCTGTAGCCTCAGCTTTTCCTTTAGCATCTGGTGGGGAGCAGCAGCATGTGTTGCACATGCTTATGAAGTGCACCACCTGGAACTGCACAGCATGTTAAAGGCATCTTAGAATCCAAGCCCTTGCAAATCCTGCTGCTAAGGTATTTGAAAGGCTGGCTATTGGTAGCTGAGACACCCCAGCTGGTCCAGCACCTCAATGCAGAGCTGCCTCTCCCTGCTGCACTCTGCACTGAGCTTGGAGCTGTCACATCTGACACTGCAAGGGGGAGGGTGGAGGCATATGTGGAGGCTGCTCCCATCCATGCAACCAACTGTGTCTTGGCCAGTGCAAACACCAGCTTTCTAACACCAGACCAATCTCCCTCATCAAGCAGCTCTACTTCTCCTCCAAGATGTACAAAACAATGTCGTTGTGTGGGCATGACCTGGGCCTTCTTTCCCTTTCATGCTGGTGTGAGCATGCAGCAGTGGCACTTTTGCCTGCAGGACCAGGGTGGGGAGAATGAAACATGTTCCTGTGGTCTTTCATTTTTTCTCCTCAGATGAACTACCTGCCACACCTCCGTTGTCAATTCAGCTCCAAATCCCACTGAAATGGTGGAGCATTGAATCTGCAGAACTGTTTCCTCACATTCTTACACATTTTAACTGCTGCTTTTAACTGTAGATGGTCCTCAGTTGGAGAAGAAGTGACACAGCCTCAGGGAGCATGGCCTCAACTATTTCCAGATCCACAGAACACCTCTCAAATGCACTCACACGTACAGTTTTCTTGACATTACGGAAAAATGCTGAAGAAGTACTGCCAATAATGGATGGAGGACAAGGGAAAAGTCATCTCCAGGTGGGCTGTTCACCCTCAGATAAGAAAGCTGTGACTTAGGCAAAATCTCTTCATGTCTCCACACAGGCTGGGAGCAGTGAGACAGATGCCAGGAGCTGCTTCAGGATCCCCAGTGTCCATGCCCAAGTATGCTCTCCTGGCCCCTGACACTGAGCTTTCCTGTCCCACAGCAGAACCAGCCACTCCTTCCATCAGACCAGCTACTAGGTTCTGCAGGAAACATCAGCTGGGGCTCTGTGTTGCTCTTTAGCTTTTCATGAGAAAATTGCTGGTATGCTGGTGACAATAGGAGCCCTCGGGTACCAAGGTTTACGAACCACCACACCCTCATATGTGCAGTGTTTCCTCACAAGAAGAAGAATCTATGTCTTATCACTAGGAGGGGTTTAGAGACTGGAAGATGTGTTTACCTGAAAGCATAAATTTGCAGTAACAAAACAAAGTTACAGAAATATAAAACAATAAAACATTATTATGATTGCATTTTCTTAACGACTCTGATATCTCAGCTAATCTGTGAGACTAACCAAAGTCTCTGCCACTTATTTCTAGGTTTGCAAGCTCTGCAGAGCTCTTTCAGATAGATAATTCCTGCCCTTATTGAAAAGAAGGTGATGGCTACCAGCTAGAGCAGCCACACTGGGTGTCATCTATCTCAGGAAGCAAAACCTGCTTCTTACCATCTTCCTTCTTCATCACCCCTCACTCCTTGCAGTGGATTCCATGCAGTACTATGGGAGCAGGCAAACCTTCCTGAACTGTATTTTGATTAACATATTCTCAGCTTCAGACTTCTGTTCTGCGCCCTCCCTCCTTAGGGTAACTTTAGGAATGACGCATTTGTTGCCATGTCACATGAATGCCTGGAGAAATGAGCACGTGAACCTACAGACAGGCTCCGAAACTGGCTTGGCACCCCGGTACCTTAAAGACAGGGAGACAGTCAGACACTTCAGCACCTGTCAAGAAAGAGATCTCACTGGCACTTGGCACTTCTGCAGAAGGAGATGTCAGGTGTTCAGCACGCACAAACCTGGCTCTCTCTGTGTAGCAGCGTCTCCCCTCAGGAGCACTTGGTGCAGCGTGTCTCACACAGGCTTTGCTCCGAGCTCCATGGAGTGGTGATCACTCAGCCAGCAGCCTCAAGAAGCACCTTTCTGATCTGCCACCTGGAGCTGCTCCTGCAGTCATCTGGTCTCTCCCTGCTCCAAGTCCAACCCTGGTGGTTAATGACACACACAAGGCAGGGCTGGTGCTGGGCTCTGCTTGGCACGTTCAGATTCATTAGGGCAAAGTTGGCCCGCATAGCACTGTGTCTCCCAGAACCAATACTCCATACAGTATTTGCTCTCCATCCCTGCTCAGCCCTTTTAGTGCCTTGTTATCTCAAGGTGAGGCACTCCGGCAGCAACCTTGTTAATGCCTATGCAAAACTACAGCGATCTGATGGACAGATAAGCATGAAATAAAACACATTCCCATTCCAGCAGGCAACTGTGTGCCAAGCTTACACACACTGTAGGTCAGGCCAAGCAAAGTAGGCCACTATTGCAAGAACAAGCACAGACACAAGTTATCTCTTGATACTAGGGTATTTATTTAGTGATAACTAAAGCAATGGAGCTGATAATCTAGAATTATTTGCTGTTCCCCAGCAAACACCCACTTTTTGGCTTTGCCTGTGCATCTCCGTCCCCACCAGCTTGAGTCCTCCCTCTTCAGACAGGCATATCAGGCTGAGAGCTTCCCTCTTTCTTCCAAACTTAATCTCATTCCAGCAGAGGCCATCCGGGTTGCTTTCAGCCCTCACATTCCATGTGACACTGTGCAATGGGCTCACTCTAGGAGCTTTGAGTCTCTATGACCTTCCTTCTCCACAGTCCTGGTGATAAACATATGGGCACAGTTTGGGGTTCCACAAGAAGACCAGCAAATTTCTCACCTGCATCTGGGGGGAAGGCACAGAGCAGCATATGTTGGTTTACATTTGTACCAAAAGTTGCACAAGTTTTCGTGACTATGTCTAGATTTGTAACAGAAGAGTTTCAGCTGTTCTGAATGGAGCACAAATGAAAATGTCTGTGTGAAAACAGCAGAAGAAACATGGGAGCAAGGGTTAGGAGAATGATATTTATTGATAAATAAGGGCATGAGCAATGCAAACAAACTGGTAAACACTCAGGAATGTGTCATTTGCATAAAGAACACAGCACTGCTGAGTCACTAGAGGAAGGCTTTCAGGACAATAACTGGAGGATGGCAGCAAGGTGCAGCACATTGCATGGAATCACAGAATCATGGAACCATTAAGGTGCTGTTCCTCTGCTTGTTATCCCAACAGAAGATACGCTGTAGCCAGGAACATGCCCAAAACAAGGAAATGCAAACAATGGACAGAAGCCTGCCTAAGATTTAGGGAGGGTGAAGTGCACAAGCTTTACAGTCAAAGATTACCCAGTTACAACTGTTAGCTGCTAAAAGACCAAACCGAAAGCCAGTTTGCTTTTATAAATCAAGAAGAACCAAAGACACTGAAGACCTGACAGCCCTTGTACTTTTTGCCACATACAGGTGAGCCTGTCCAGATCCCTGGATTCTTGTCTTCGTGCTGTTGGGGGTGAGAGTGGGAGTGAGTGACATCAATTTCTGTTTAAAATAAAGATCCCCTTCCTTTTCTCAAAGGTCTCACACTGGGTTTCATGAAATGAATTTCCTGCAAGGAGAAGGAAAAGTGTCACTGGGGCGAAAAGGGCATTAGCCAGTAAGTAAACGTGCCTGGAATGCTCTGGGCTGGGAAACACCTTGAAGCTGCTTGTTGAGACTTCCTTCTGTGTGCCCTGTCATCTGGGGCCACGACACTTCCCATGGCCCAGAATCTTGATGGATTCCTTTCACTTGCCTCACAGCAGGTTCCTAAAGAATGCAGCTGCAGTAAGTATCCTATAGTCGAGAGGATTGAGCGTATGGACGTGCCACTGATGCTGTAAACAGCTGTAGGAGAGTGTCTGGGTGAAAGATGAGTATCTTCTAACACCAGGCACTTCTTATGGTTGCTGACAGCCCAGAGCTCAATCCCTTTAATACGGTTTATTCTTCAGAGCAGAGCAACGGCAGCTTGAGCTTTCCTCAGAGACCTATGAAAGCTAGATGTTGACCGTGTGCACATGGCAGGAGACACGCTGCCCCACCACGCCCATTTTCAAACAGGGACACTTGAGGGCAGGGAGAAAGGCAGAGGAAAAGAGGACCTGGGTAGACTAAAGGGAAAACAAGTTATTAACCTCCGGTGTCTAGGAGAACAACTGGTGTCTTGACGTCTTCAAGGGTTAAATAAGAGGGCTGTCTGTCTGACTCCTGTATTACACGGGCCATCAGAGCAACAGTGAGAGGCTGCCTGCTCTGCAGAAGGGTTTGGAGCGGGATCTGCCATCCACAGCACTGCCAGCAGCACTCCTGTGGGCAGATGGTGAAAAAATCAGCAGGTGGAAGAGTGCATCCCTTGGACTGAAAGTGCTGCCATTCTCACCCACCCTCCTTCTCCAGAGACAGCACCTCTCATCTTCACCAGGAATCCTAATTGCAATCACTTTACAGAGATGCAGAAATGGCTTTACTCTTCCACACTCACCCCTCTGCAGACCTCCATTTATTACTTGCCAAAGCTCACTGTACAAAACACATTTCATTCCTTATTGAACATGAGGCAAAGTGATTTATCTGCGGCTAATGCACAGGAGCATACAGCCCACAGTAGGCAGACAGCATCTGTGCTGCATGAACAGAGTGATTTTATGGCGCCTAGGGATTGCACGAGTGTGATCAGGTTACCAGGACTTAACAAGACGCAGTGCATGCACTGAGCTGTGAAAAGTGTTCATGTATGCTCCTAGCCCTCAGCAAATCCGAGGCAATGTGTCTTAGCTTAACCCACCATGAAAGAAGTTGCATTCCTTGCATTTGCCACGGACTAGGAGCATATCCACAGACAGCTACTATCATCTCTTGGCATGCTCTAATTTGTTTAGAGACTGGAATGTGATCAGTCCTACCAGTTCTGGATAGCCCTGGGTTCCTAAGTGTTGATGTCACTACTGAAGTTAAATCTTAGGTATGTAAATGACTGGGGGAAGGTAAATTTTAACCCCAAAGTCACTGGGAAATGTGCAAGGATTAAAAAGAGACAGGGGCTTGCAGTCGTGGCGATGAAGGGGAGCTAGATCTGGGTTTGAGACCCTCCTGTCTCTTCCTGCCACTGCTGCAGCCAACTTGCCTTTCCACAGAGGCAGCTGCTGCCTTTGGGGGTGGGGGGATGGTTGGGGCTGAACCAGCTCTTTCTTTCCAGTGTGAAAATTTGTTGCTGTTCCTGAGCACGCAAAGAAAAGGGTAGGCTATAGTTCGGGGAAGAGTTTTATCTTCAAATCTTAAAAGGACTTGTCCTGGAGGGATCTGTTCTCAGGATCAGGCTGTGTCAGGCATTTGTAGGAGTTCTTCTGGATGGAGGATTAAGCCCCAGATCTGCATCAAACCCACACTATTTCCTCCATCAGAAGTGGTAGTGGTTGGCCAGAGCTTCAGGATGCATGTGTTCACCCTGAGCAATGGTTTGGGGGTCTCTGGTGGTTCTTTGGGGATCTTTGGATAGTTTGCCTGTGTGGCAGCTGAGGAGTGTCAGTCCCTAGTGACACGGTAGATATGGGCAAAAACAGGCCACCATGCATTTATGTGCTTGTGGGTAAGCAGCTTTCAGAGGAACCACTGCGTGGGGTGGATATGCAGATTTCAGACAGAGCTAAAGTAGAGCAGAAGCTTGGGTCAGTTTCAGGCAAAGAGTGAATTTCAGATGAGAACAAGTATCACAAGTGTCCAGAAGGTTCAGTTACTGAAAAAGTAGCTGATGGAGACTGGATCTGATAACTGAAAGCCTTTTCCAGGGGCAGAGTTCAAGAGCTACGGAGCAGCCTTACCTGTAGCAGAAGCATCCACTGAATGAAAAGAGAAGATGCAATGAGAACAGCTGTCTGTGCAGCATGCAGTCATGCTCCCCAGGGATAACGAGCTTAAGAGATATAATCAGATACATCAGATCGTGCTTACCTAGGGGATATTCTTGTCAGGCAGCCTCTACTCTGCGTTCCTCTGGTGTATCGGGAAGCAGTGAAGTGAGACCTAAACAGTCCGCTCAAGGATGACTGGGACAAGTCACCTATATCATCCGGGTATTTCCAAATGGAATTGTATAATGACACATATAATAATCATCGAAACTTGAAAACTATAGGAACAGAGTGAGAGTTACTGATGTCTAAAGTCCCCAGGCTGACAATGGAGAGAAACGGGAGCAGTTGAAGGCATGACACATCCTCCAGCAGAGACCCAAAAGAGGTCAGTGGATCAAGGCTTGAAAGTCTCTCTTCTCTGAGCACAAAGTCCATGGAGAACGATGCAGACACGGACATCTACAGTGCAGGCTTCTGAAGCCAGGGGAGACAAGTTCCAGCTTTGCAGAGCTATTCCTTCTCCGTGCAGCATGCACCGGAACAATTTGTGAGGAGAGAAATAACATGTTCATCTGTGCTTTGTGCCTAACTCCCATGAGAATCAGTAACTTTCTTAGCACAAATGGCTGACAGAGGCAGATAGAGCAGCTGAAAGGTTCACTCCTCAGATACCAAGCATGAGGACTTTTCAGAAAATGCATGCAACATTTTGCAGTGAACTTGCTGCAAGAACAAATCAATATATTAAGGCAAAAAAAAAAAAAAAAAAAAAAAAAAAAAAAAAAAAAAAAAAAAAAAAAAAAAAAAAAAAAAAAAAAAAAAGAGAAATAAAAAAAAAAAGAAAAAAAGAAAACAACAACAACAACAAAAGAACATTTGGGCCATTGTAGGAAGAGTTCTAGACATAGCTACCCTGAAATTCCCAGATCCATTCAACCTCTCCAGTCAGCTGCGACATTACAGTGGTTTCTCCTGGATTTGCACCAAAGAACATTGCTAAGCTGTGCAGGCATAGCAGTCCAATGGCAATTAATACAGGAACAAAGTATTTAGCTCCAGTCCTGGCACAGGATCTGCAAATCCTAACTTAATTTTTGTGAGTGCATGTGGAGTTCAAACAGATTTTCTCCCTCCCCGGGAACAGCAGTTCATTCGGTTATCCTTGCACCCTGTGGATTGCCGGATTTTGGCCATGCAGTAGCACCAGAATCATTCGAAGGCAGGAAAAGATTGTTCCTTGGGCCTCTGCTGAAGATCTTTCTACTGCCATCTTTAAGATCTGTTCCTGAAATGTGGGTGTACTGCCCCACTTTCCTCTTCAAAGAGCTACTGGGCCTGTAGCAGGGGTATTCTTGCCTCCCATGGCACCATCACACCAACCTGCTGCTGGGAAATGGCGCTGAGAACTAAAGGCAGCTCCAGGATGTGCTCCCAATGCTGTAAGGTGGAGGCAGCAGTTCCCTGTGCCTTCCCTGCAGGCCGCCCTCCTGGAGCGCTGGGAGGGTGCAGCGGGGATTGCGAAGTGCAGCTGATAGAGCGGGGAGTGGCAGCAGGCCTGTCAGAGCTCTCTATATTTAGGTCCCTGCAGGTTGGAACAAGAAAGCAGGAGGTCTCCTTCTTGTTCCTCCTTTCCATGTGAGTTTGCCTGGCAGCGTTGTCTATCAAGCCTGACTTCATTTTATAGCTCCATTTAAACTTCTCCAGCCTTGCAAGCTGGCAGTGCATCCTCATGAGGTATCTCTGATGGATTTCAAACATCTGCTCATTAAAGCACTGTCTGCGTGTGTCTGTGCCTCAGAGGCATGCTGCCTGTTTTGCTTCGGGTGCCATACTTCAGGCTGCATCTCTGAGCTGCTGATGCTCATTAGTATGTCTGGTCTGGCACCTTGTGTCCGGCACTTGCCAGGGTCACAGCAAGATGCCACAATCTTCATTGAGCAGTGGTCACATAGAGAGGGATCTTTCTGTCTTAATCCTGCACTGGGTGAGCTCCTCCCCAGAGGAGAAGTGGATAATCCATAGCGCAGTCACCTTGACAGGAATCACAGCTCTTCTGTCTGCAGATATTTCACAGGCTCTGCAGTTGTCCAGCCCTGAGCCATGGTTCAGAGACCTGCAACTGACGGAACTGACCTCACACTGCATGGCACCTGCAAAGACTGCTCTGTACTGTCTCTGTCTAAGCTCTTGCATCCATCTCCTCCATCTCCTCCATGTTAGAATGAGTTCATCAGATGTCTGACAGCATTTCCACTGCTTCCTCCACTGTACATCTGAGCGTTCTGCACAACATTGGCAGTGACTTTACTGCCTCTCTGCAGTGCGTGGTCCGCACAAATCAGTGGGCAGCTACATCTCTGTAACTCCGTGCATGGCCTGCTGTGCTGGTACCCATCTCCTTAGAGGCTGTGCCAGTGGTCAATGCATTAATCCATCTCTGAAGCAACAGCAGCATGACAGACCAACAGTGCTTAATTTCTCTTCAGTTTTTAATAAAACTTTTTTTTTTTTTTTCTTTAATTCTCCTTCCTTTCCTCTGGGTACTTCCTGGCCTCTAGTTATTTGTATGGTCCAAACCCTTTACCCTTCTGCAGACCTTCTTTGTTCATCTCTGTTGCCCTCCTCTGTTTAGTTCTCTCCATCCTGTATCTTAAGGCACTGCGCTAAACAAACCTGACTACTGTTCTCTGAACAACAACACTGACATTTTCCAAATGATGTGTTCAGAGTGGTGTTGTTGCCACCACTTCATTCTCTAACCACATTTCTTAATTTTCCCACACTTAGCTTCCAAATTAGGGAACACCAAGTCCGTGGTAGGGGTTCATAGTAAAACCTGGAAAGCTCTGAACACAGAAGAAAGGCTTGTCAGGGAAAGGTCCACACTGACTGGAGTTTTTGACCAGCTCCCTCTCCCTTGTCTGTGACATGCAGTCTGAAGCTCAGTTCAGAAGAATGCTTTTGCTTTCACTCTAGAACTGTGCAGAAGTGAAAACTCTCAACACCTGATGTCCCTTGAGCTTGTTCCTGATGAAGTTTCACTCAAATATGTTCTGTTTGAGCCACAGAGGTCTGTCGTGGGGACTGAAGGGAAATGCAGGAAATTTCATCTCCACACAACTCATCTACATTCATCCAGTAAAGACCTAGGATGCCCAAAGTGGGCAAAATTTCCCATTGCCCTGCCCAACTGGACCATGTCTTCTACCCTCCTCCTCATCCCAGGTAGATCAGAGACCTCAGCACTGCAATGCCCCTGGAACAGGACATCCAGGTCCTGGATGCCCCTTGGAGGGAATTAAAGGTTGTGAACTCAATACAGTAGAGAAAACGAATGGCTTCCTACACAACCGTTGGTCCGTGGACAATGGAACCATGATCATATCTTTACCATGTCATCACATATATGCTTTTCTTAAAAAAAAAAAGTTGCCTTTTCAGCACACACAGATAGGGCTGGAGCAGGCTGCTGAAAGGTTTCAGATACATTTCTCTCCCACAAAAACATTTGAACAAGCAATAGGTGAACCAAGTCTCAGTGAGGGCAAGTGCTGCTCCCTGAGGATCTGGCTTCTTCTACCTGCCTGGGAAGCGTAACATTTTCCAAAAGGATGCTCTGCCTTTTCTGGGAGCTGAAGAGGAACCAAAAGGCTCCTTCCCCACCTGCCTGATTCCCTGACAAAAAGACATTTGCCTCCACTGGTTTTTCCCTCACCCTGCATAGAGTCTCTTTACACTCTTGTGTGCAGTGAACTCAGGGCCTAGACTGACCCTTCAATTCTCCCACCCCTAGAAGTAAACCGTTAATTATAATTACTTTTCAGAATACACCCAGCATTGAGTCCTGCCTCTGCCAAGGGCACCCTAATTAAGCCGTTTCTCTGCTGAGTGCAGTTCACTCCCCTTTGGCACGCAACGCATGATTACAGTTAATTTGTTGCTTTTCCAAACTGCCATGTGAAATAGAGCTTCCAGGGGAAGAAAAAACAAATATATATATATATGTATATATATATATACGTATATATATATATTCCCCATACCTTGAAAAAAATTATGAAAAGGAGTCAATATCACGAGGGGGAACATTCATTTTCTTCCAGTAGCTGATCTCCTCTGCAGTAGCTTTGTCAATGTCTTCAGCCCTGTTGGCCCACAAGTCCTTGCTGATCCAAGATACCATTTCACTGCCTCCTCCACTTGGCCAAGTATTGAAAGCTGGGCGTGAGGCCTGGTGGCACTGTGGTTACAGGAGGCCACATGGGTGTGTAAGTCCAGCTGCATTCAGCTGAAGCTGGAGCAAGCCTGGATGCAAGCCCTACCCAAGCTCCACAGGTACCTACATCTGAACTCCTCAGAAGATTCAGCTTCATCTCTGCTGACAGGAGATTCTCCTGAATCATCAAACCAATCAACATGATACCCAGCAAAGACGATGAGGGAACCCATGTGCTCCCAACAATTAGCCGCTGATGACAATAAAATGTTTCTAGAATGACTGTCAAAGTCTGTGATGCATAGGTTTTTGAGATCTTGTTCTGGATTGAGGTGGTTGATCAGTACAGAGCTACTGAACAGGCCACAGATAATCTGCACGGTGCAGAGAAAGACAAATAAGTCTGGAGCCAGATCCCCCACTGATATCAAAGGGCAGAATACCTTTTCCTGCTCCACCACTTCACGCTGCCATTTCAAACACGCAGCCTGACCCTGGCTCCCAGTGGAGCCTTGAGGCAGAATTGTCAGAAAGGTAGAGTAACCTCTACTGGAATCTGGGATATCATTAACTCTGTACTCTTGTATGAAAAATATAGCCAGGGGTCTTTAGAGACTGTAACACGTCACAGCCTCCTTCCAGATCCAAACTACATTGACTGAGCTCTGACTCAGAGAGCAACATGCCAGGACACAGCATCTCGCCCTGCAGCACCACCGCTTCCCTTGGTGGTCTCCCACATAGTCCTGGCTAGCTTGTGGGAGCTGACACATAGCTCCTTACCGTGGCAAAGCTTCTCATTTAGTGTCTGTGGGGCTACTCTCTGTGGCTTTCCCGTATGGCCATGGAGCCTCCCTCACATAACCACAGCTTGCGCGAGCCAAGCAACACCAGACCCCATGAGCACAGTAATCCGGGCATGAGGCACTGTTTCTGACCACCTCATGCTAATTTCCCTCTGTTGAACTTCTGTTTTGGGGTAAAAAGAGGAAAGCAAGCCAAAGCTGTGTCCCTCAGACATCCTCTGGGCACACTGCACTCTCCGCAGACACCGTCCCCACTGGTGGCTGGGGAGCATCAGGACAGGGGGGGAATTCCTCCCACCTCTTCCTACAGATCTCAAAACGTTCCAGGCTTATACATTCACACATAACAACAGAGCATGTTGCAGGGCAGGAAATAGGCTGCTGCTGCTGTCTCTAAATGTCCTGGTGCTCTTCACCATTGGGGCAGTTCTTGCACAAATGTACTCCTGGCAGCAAGGCACAGAGCCTCTCACAGGGTGATTCACCGAGCTGTCACAGCTCTCAGGAGTTACCCCAGCCCCAAGTTATCTTTTGTAAGAGCAAAACATTTCCCAAAAGCACAAATAGGAAGAGAGGAAACAAACGGGCCATATGACAGAGTGGGTAATGGCACAGCTCGTGGTCTCCATGTAGCAAAGTAGTCAGCCTTGCCTTTTAGACCAAAGAATTTTGCTGTGCACCTGTCTACTTGGGATGTTGGTCTGAACATTGCAGGAAAATTCCGTGGAAATATGGAGAAACTTGGAGTGGAGTTTAAGGCTGTTTTGCAAAATTGGCCACTTTTTGGAGTTGCTTAAAGCTATGGGAACGAGGAAATATTATAGAAAGAGACAAGGGCAAGGTGCAAGGGAGGCAAAGGTGATTACATAATTTCTAAGTGATAAACTGTATTTATCTCCCATTTTTTTCTGCACTTTGTCCTCCAGGCCTTCCCCTCCAGGGCAAGCTTCCATTCAAAGTCCCATAACAGCTGCACTCGGTTAATGCTTTTTATCAAAAACAACATTTTTTTCTCCCTGAAGATATTATTTCTCAGGCTGAATGACATTTCTCTGATAGACTGTGGCTTTTCAGAGGTGAAAACAGGAACCTGAAGAGGGAGATGTGGCATTTCACTGACCAAGAGTCTGTACTTCCCTTGTGAATATTTCTTAGGTGTTTTAGTGTTAGGTCAAGATCAGCTGAGCTACTTGAATCCCCAAAGGAGGCAGAAGAAGGAAAGCACTTGACTCCTCATAGGACCTTTCTGATATCTGGGACTTTTTCCCATTAGAGAAGGATTATTCCACCCCACCACTTTTGAAACAGCTCAGAGATGGAACGTCCTGTCCCAGGGCCCATCTGTGCTGATATCACTGCCAGTGGGGCACATGACCTTCTGTGAGATCAAGTCAAAAATGTATTTAGACATCTGACTTCTACTTCTCTGGACTGAATATTTAAATGGCAGCGTGGGTACCTAAATCCATTCAAAACCTGTCCCTTTGGCCAGCTACTGTTGGACAGGCCATGCTCTCTCCACTGCAGAAGATGGCTGTTCTTCAGTTGTAATTTCCTCCAGTCTGCACTAGGTTTGCTCTACATCTCTGTCCTCTTTGATCTCGATATCTTTCTCACCTCACAATATCTCTGAGGTAACACAAGAGGCTGACTGACCCTAGAATCTAACCCTATGCTGCCCAGTGGGTTTGTCTTCAGAACTAGGAAGCTATCTACCCATCATGTGAGTGTGCGGGGGCTTCTGAGCCACAGCTGAACCTTTGCTGCAGACACTGGAGCCATGAGTGCCATCAGACCCAACAGATTTCCTGGAGATGCAATAGAGAGCTGCTCATCTCCGAGTCAGCTGTGAAACCAAGCAGCCGCCATGAGTCACATATGTTCACTAAAGATGCTGCATTTCCCACGAGCAGAGGCAGCAGACTGCTCCAGATAATTCCTTCCCTAGTTACAAGCATCCTACTCTAAGTCAGTCCAGCAACGATGACGTTTCCATTTCTAAACCTGTTTCACAATTCTGTTGCAAGCTGTTACCCACCTGTTGTCCCCTCCCTAGAGAACTTGCTTTCAGCTATTCAGGAATGAGGTGTGTTGTATCCTTAACACGGGTGGTTTGGTGTTTAATTTGCAAACACCTTTTCAGTGGATGGATGCAGTAACTGTCTGGAAAGAAACCAAAGATTTTCCTAGAAAACTGTTCTCACAATAGGAAGGCCACACAGTCAGACTTCTGAATGTCACTACTGACTTAGGAAGTTACGTCCAATTATAAAATTCCCTAAGGTGCTGAGCCAAAGTCTTCAGAAAGCTGAGCTGACCTTCAGAAAGATGGAGCTCCTTGCTGTAGGTACTTCAAGGTGTGCCTAACACCTATACTCTTCTGAGAATCTGGACCACAGACCCTCAATCATTCTAGCAAATGAGATTTTAGTGCCTTTATTACTCAATCACCTTTGGAAATGTCACTTTTCCATTTTTAAGACCCCTTAAGGTATTCTGCATTCTTAGGAATTGTGTCTGCTCACATGGTCTCTGTTTTTCTCCTCCACATAACATTGAGCAGGCACATAGCAAACACTGAGCTTTCGAGCTACTACTTTTTACATTGAAGTGGAATGGAGAGGTGAAAAACTGTCTGTTATGAACAGACACATCTGTGTCATTCCTCAAGGAAATCAGTTTTAGAAGATGATCTAGAGTAGAAGAATGAAAAAAAAAAAAAAAAAAAAAGAGAGAAAAAAAAAAACACCTACATCCCTTGGACTCCGCTCAGCCACCTAACTCTGCACACTGTCCGTTTCAGGTTTCCACACAGCTTATAGGCTTGCACATACAACACCATAGATACCTGCAGTATGCTCTCAGCCACCCTGCACTCAGTTACCAGGAGCCTTTGGACATGCAGCTTTTAACAAACCTTCCATCTTCTCTGCTCTCTGCGCAGCACCGCCATCTTAGGAGCTGATGTCATCACGTCCACCACCTCTGGCCTACCTACAGTTCAAAGGGCACAGACGGGTTAAAAGAGTTTAAGGGTTTAACTGTGACAAATTGTGGAGGTTTAGCTATGGCAGAAAATCCTTTTGGTCATTATGCTGTCAAACAGCTTTTATTATTCATATGAGGGGAAATGAGAACAATGCAAAGTGCATTTGTGTGCTCCCAGTAAGGGCACTGGTTCTTGGCCTTGGCAACACTTGTGTCTCTCTTGCAGCCTCCGTCTACCAACATGGAAAAGCAACTAATGAAGCAGCAAGGGGTTCAAGGCAGCATGCAGTGCTCTGGTGCTGAATCAAAGCCCTCCTGCTCATTTCCCTTTCCCCTCATCACGGGTGGAATTCGGAACCTTTGGTGATTAACCCTGGGTTAAGCCAAAAACAGGAGCAAGAAAAACAAGGGCAGCCCAGGAGAAGAGCTGGCGTTCATCCTCCCTCTGTGTTTACTTGGTGGTGTCAGATTTCCTGCTCTCTCTGAAGTGCATCTGTAAGTCAGGATGCTGGAGGACCAAAGGGAGCTGAAGTTTGCTGAAGAAAGGACCAGTACCTGCAAAGAATCACAGCAATTAGAACTGGCATCTGTTCTTGGTGAGCTCAGCATTTGACCACAACGCATTGTTTTCCTACGCTGGTGAATTCCTCATTTTTCCAGACTTTCTCTTAATTCAAAAGAGCTGAGCAAGAGGAGGCTCACACATACACAGAGTGGCAGCCACACAACACAGGGTCATGTTCCCTGCGTGTCTCACCTGCTGTCTGTGAAGAAAAAATCTTTAAGATTCCTTCCAAAGGTCCTTAGCCACACTGGAGACCCTCTAGGAAACACCCAAACATCAGCCTAGACTGCTTTGCCCACTGCTCCACTGGCAGCATGGAGGAGCTGAGCCCAGGAGCTGGTCGCTTTCCAGGACGTCCTCCACACTGTGAGTGAAGGGAGAGGGAAGGATGTGCAGAGCCCCCACAGAGGGGTCCTGTGACACTCCAGAACCAAATGTGGACTAAAGAGCAGCAGAAGTAGGGAGAGGTTCTGTATCATGAAATGTGTAGAAAGACTGTGTAATTGGGGTTGGTGCTAAAAATAAAACCAAGGGAAAGTTTCCGTGGGTGAAGAAGTGGCACATTGGAACATTGTGCCTGGGAGGGTGGTGAAAAGTTCCTCATTGGAGGTATTTAAGAGGGACAGAGACAAAAGCTGATCTGCCTTGGGCTAGCTCCATTGCTGTAGGAATTAATGATTTTACAGTTGCTTGCTGAGAAAAAAAAAAAAAATTCTTTACATAAAGGGGGTGAAGGAAGGGGGTGGCATGCGTGTGCAGGCAAAGCCATTCATTGCCTCACAGAAATCTTTCTCCAGGAAGCCAAGACACAAAAAGGAAGGATGACACATTTTTACAAAAAGCAAGACAGGAGCAGGAGAAATAAAGGATTTTGTCCAAGGTCAGCTCCACACGCTGAGCAAGAGGAAGGAGCTGGAAGCAGACCACGTGAGGCAAATGAAGGCTGTCTAAAATAATTGAACTTGAAGACGGAAGATCACTGTGAATGTTCTGAGCCTCCTGTAATTTACTGCCTCTCTTTATGAGTATTTTGCAAATAGTAGTGGCTACTTAATAAACAGTATTAAAATGAGCAAAGAAAACTGCTGAAGAGAACAGAATTGTCCACGTCAAATGAGACAGACATGGGGAGTGTCCATACCTGCTCACATCTCCTCAGGACCCTTGTATGTGGTTCAGAAAGACCTGAACAAGGCATGAAAATTTTCCACTGATGATAAAACTGGAAAGTTACAAGACCCTTGTGCCAAAGGTGGACTTTAGGGACATGTTTCCTGGTTTTAATCCTGATGAGGGAAATGGTTATATCATCTGCTTCAAACCCTCTTGCAGTAAACTGCCCTGCGGCGTCTTAGCAAGGTAATTAATTTCAGGAGGAATTACCCAACCCTTAATTTTTCAGAGCAATTATCAGCTCAGGTACCAGCCAGGAATCGAAACGTTCTTTGCTCCGATGATGGCTGGGTACAAGTAGCTGCAGACTCCCCTGCGATGCTGCAATTTACCAGGAAGTCTCCTGCGGTATCTGTCTTGAGATGCCTTCACCCGATGAGCGTGCCCAGATAGCAATCACAACCTCTCCCATGTGTTTAAACGGGCAGTTCTGATGAGTGCTGTGAGTTTTGCTCTCTCTCAGCTCGCCGTTTGGGAAGTAGTGCAAAGGGCTTGGGCTACAGCACGAGTAGGAACTCAGCCCTCCTCCTCCTCACCCCGGGCACAGCGGGCAACAGCAATCTGGAAAGGGGCAAGGAGGGCTTCTGGGATCTACAGCAGGGTTTGTTTCTCTGTGCAGCTGCTGCTGACAGTTCTGGAGTTGTTCGGTGCCTCAGTTTCCCCACCAATGCATGCATAATCTGTTGTTCTTTGCCAGACTTAAGCCTCAGGGTATTCCTACAACTCAATGTTAGGAAGTTAAATTGCTGACCACTGTCTATCTGGGTGTCTTGTCTGCTTGGCACCTGAGGTGGGGCGGGCAGTCTCTGGCCTTCCCAAGCACGGAGTGATTTTTGACCACCATCAAGTGAGCAGTAAAGAGCTCCCTTTTTTTATTACATCCCCAGATCAGCTCCTCAGTTATCGCACTCTGGACAGGAAGGAGGCCGGGCCCTCAGCACCCAGCCGTTGGTGTCCTCTCTCCTTGCTCAGCACCAGCTCTTTCTGCTCTTCCCCCCATAACCCCACCCCCAGCCCCTGTGCACCCCAGCCCTTTCCACCCTGCTCCAGACTCAGTAGGCTCCTTGGAAGCTGCCAGCGATGGGGCCTGGAGCCTCCTGCCCCACCAAAGCCCTTCTCTTGTTTCCTTACGGTTGGTGCACGAGGGGCCTTTGCCCTGCTCAGCCAGGCACCAGCATACCCTGCTCCAGGCCCTACCTGGAAGTCCCCGGAACTTGTCCCCGGAACGTTGACACCTCTCAGCAGCCAGTCACTAGCTGGTTTTATATTAAAGCACTAGCAAATAAAATGTGATGAAACTGTTGGTTCTTCAGGGCAGGGTCACATCTCCAGTCTGGTGTTAAGGTGCTGTGTTTGGTTACAATGCCAATGAAAGGACTTGCTGTCATAAGGGACAGTGTGTGTGAGACTAGAGAAGGGTGACTAACATTTCCTTAAAATACCTTCAGGCACTCTCTGCCATCCCTTGTCTGCTCTGCTGGAGCCATGTCTGGCCTCAAGCCAGAGATGAGTGGTTGCAAACAAACAGGGTAATTCGCCACAGTCATCTCTGAGTTTGTAAGCTTGGGTGGGAAATGGAGATCCACTCCCCTGCTGCACAGCCTCGGCCAAGGAAAGCCCCGTGGTATTACAGGTTTTGTTAAATATTGACATCCAGTTTACAGTGGAAGGGTGGGAGAAACTGGGTAGTGGAGGAGAGAGGAGGATTATGTCCTGAATGCTGCACCAGGCAGGCAGATAACAAGGGGGTGAAGCGGTCAGGAAGAATAGCTCCACACTGAGTGACCCAGGGCTTGGAAAGCCAGTTTTCCTGGATGCAGCTGAGCATGGACTCAGCCATGCTGCAATGAACTGCTCAGAACTGCAGCGAACATCTTGCCCACCTCTGGAAGAATTTTCACTTTTTACAGTTCCTCACTGAGCAGGCAGGTGTGGTAGTTGCCTGTAGATGTGACATTAGAGATGGGCAGACAGAAGAGAAATAGTAGCCTGATAAAAATCACTTGGGCATACAGAGGAGTCAACACGTGTGTTCAGGGAGTTCATACATGTGTCGAGTCAAGCAGCCAGATTTGGGGATACAGCTTATCTGCATGAGCTTGTTCCTGGGACTGGCATGAACTCGGTGTGGCTGAGCGATGCTCTGGTACAAGAGCTGCTTCCTGGCTGCTCCTTAGCACTTCATGGCCTGCCTGACAATAACAGAACTCTTGTCAAGGGCTCAATATTCCTGGGGGCCAGTCTGAGCCCAAGCTTGAAGAAGACTAGCTATTTTTGTATGTGAATGCCAAACATGCCAAGATGCCTGACTGGAGTCTGAGGGCAGGTTGAGCTTCTCGTGTAGATACAAAGAGTGCTATCAGCAGCTGCCAGTTGCATGACTGACTTCTGCAAAAAGCAGCTTGGGCCTTGTTTGCTTTCCTTGGCTCTCATTCAGAGATGATGGAAAGATGATGGAGATGCTTGAAACAAAGCCCACAGAATAAGAGATTGTGCTGGAGAAAGCATTCATTTAACTGCCAGCAATTCCAGGTGTCCCCATGCTCTCAGCATACCCTGTGCTGTCTGTTTGGAAGAAAACCTTTCCAAATCTCCCCTGTGATACAAGGTGGACCCCTCACTCCTGCGGCTTGGATGAGCATCATTCAAAAACATTGTGGGCTCTGCTTCTGGAGAAAATCATCCTTGGATCCAGCTCTGCCCAAGAGTGAGGGCTGGATTCATCACATCTGACTTGGAGATGTACAGAGTGTTTGCCTGTGTTCGACCAGATGCCTTGCACCCTGGAAGCAGACTGAGATTCAGGTAACACCAAGTGATCTGTAGTGGTCGCAAAGGTGGAATATGGTGAGTAACTTATCTCTGACTTTGGTTGACAGGGGTTGGAGCTAGATGATATTTAAGGTCCCTTCCAACCCAACCATGCTGCGATCCTGTGAGATGGTTCCATGAATGGTGTGTCTCAATTTACCTGGGCCTCCAGTAAATCAGACTATGGAGGCCCACAGCACCAGCTGCCATGTCGCAGGATGAACCTGTCCTCTGGGTATGTGGGACAGTGGCTGGGATCTTGCTGCAATTTCGCAACCTGCTGCAGTTTGACTTCCACTGATAAGAGCCAGGCTGCCCCCTGAGCATCCCTTCCCTTCCATGTGCCCCATCCCAAGTCTTGTGGTGAGCACCACAGCAATAAGCACATGCACTGTGCCAATAAGCAGGACTGATTAGCTGGACACCTACACAGCTAAAAATTCCGTCTCCGCAGCACTCTTGACACAGATTTGAAGCATTGGATTCTGCCTAGGGATTCATATATTTCAAAAGAGGGGTTGATGTGGCATCTTAGTGATCTTCCTTAGTAATAAAGCCCCTAAGGCTGTAGGGAATTAATTCCTGAGTGAGGCAGAGAGTATTTTGTAGAGCAAAACAGAGCATCCACAAATGCACACATTTCACCAGCCATCCCCATGAGCAGCTTCCCTCCTGGTGCTCAGTCCCTCCCTCCTCACCCATGAAGCTGCTCTGTCTCACCCTCTGCTTTCACTCCGTGCTCACTGGCGAGTGAAGGCATGTGGAATTTCTGCTCTAGGCATTCAAGGGGTCACATCTCAGGGGAATCTCCACACAGACCCTCCCATCTGCCTGGTCACTGTGTGCAGGGCTCTCCTCTGAGCCCTCGCTGGGGTGTATCCATCTCCTTGAGCCACCAGCAGTGGAAATAAAGCAGCAGCCACAAGTGCTGAGGTGTTGGAACCCATTCGCACAGGGCTGCACAGAGATGCTGCCCGTCGTGGCTGAGTGGCCCCATAACATGGCACTGTCACTGCTAGAAGCAAGCCATACACTTTTTACTGAGCCTACAAAGCCTCAAGACTGGCCAGGACTGGTTTGTCTCAGCTATTCTGGCCTCTTTAGACATTTATTTCACTGTTTTGCTGTGGCATCAATTTAGCTAGTTTACCTGATGTCCTTGTACATTTTACTTGTACGTGTTAGGCCAGTACCTAACACATAAACACTGTTAGCATACTAGGCAACACACAAAAGTGTTCCCAGATGGATCTTGTAGCGAGAAAGAAGAGATCAGCATCGTGAACATCCTGAAAGAGGATTGCAGATGTTCACAGCCATGGTGTCATCGTCTCCAGCATCTGCAGATGCTGACTCTAAGATCCAGGGGAGTGATGGAAGGGGGTGCATAACTCCAAGAGAAAGGACGGAAACTAAGAAATGTGTGTGCGTTGCAACTTTAATTGCATTATTACTATTAGAGTAACAAAGTATTCAAGGCTTTTTCTGTAAATGAGAGCTCTAACTGCGTAACTATTTGCTCTATTGCTGCAATAGTTAGATCTAGGCTAATGATGATTCTTCCACACTCTGACCTCGAGAGAAAATGCTCCCCTAACTACTCTTGGTGCTGGACACCAAAGGAGCCTTGCTGCCACCCCAAAAGGAAAGGGGGAACCTGGTGAAGACATGACAATTTGCACTCAGGGAGTTCTGGGAGTTTTGGGATCTCACTGCTGGCACTACTCTGCCCTGGCAACGCTGGAAGGCAGCTCATGTTAACTTTGTCCACACCTGAGAGTGCAAAAGCTGATGAGGCTCATTGCATGAAAGTGGGCTGAAGCATTCCTGAAGGATTTGACATCTGTTTGTGCCAGCTTGGAAAGCACTGGAGGTTGTTCTCTCTCTATTTTCCCTCTATTGAATAGGAAAATTGCTTCCCTGCTAGACACATGTAACAGAATAAACGTCCTCATGTTTATGCAGTGTGGAACTATTATAATGATAGGAATGTCAAATTACTCTGGGCTAAATGTTTGCTTAGATGCAAAGTGAGGCCAGGCCATCATTAAACTAGTTTGTGCCACTATCTGGTAGCACTTCTTGAACTCTAAAGCAAAAACAGTGCTGAATTTTTAGTGCAGGAGTTATATTTTACTTTGTTTTTAACAAGACTTTTCCAAGCTACAACAAAGCTTTTGCAAAAGTTGTTTTCCACTTTTGCAAGGTTACAAAGCTGTCTGGAAGGGTTTGAGAACAAAATTTTCTGATCAGGGGAAACTGAAGCACAGAGAATAGGGGAAAGGGGTGGGGGAGAACAGCATTATTTGCCCTATTTCTAGGCCAGTGCTGCCAAATTCCTGGGGTGTTATGTAATTAGTATGCTATCCGAGTGCTCTAATCATGACAGCACGTGCTTTCTTGCCATACCTCAGGCAGTACTGCAAGTTTTTATTCATTCGTAACATATTTTAAATCTGTGATTTACAAGTTTTGTAGAGAAATGTGGGGGAATGGAAGGAGAGAGAAAGTTTTGGATTTCGTTGTTGTTGTTTTGTTTCCAGATGAGCCTCTTTCCCTCTCTATCCCCTTCACACTTTCCTGGATGCTTCTGCTCGGTTACGGCACAGGTGCTCTGTGGCTTTGCTGCTGGCTAAAAGTGTGGTTTGTGGTGTGCCAGTGCTCAGCAGGATGCATGTTTCCGGGGGTTGTTTTGGACACGAAGAGTGCTCCTGAGATACCATCCCTGCCTCGAGATCTCACAGATAATTTTACAGATACTACACCTTATCCCTTGCTTGAGTCATCCACACTTTAAATGCAAATGCAAACTATTTCCTTTCTGTCCTTCCCATGTTTCCTGGTAATGTCCATTTGTTGGGTCCCTGATACAGTGAGGTTCCCATATGACAATTAGTGGAATAAACGAGAGAAGCATCATCAAGGAATACGACGTACCCAAGCGGATTTCTCAGTGTCCATCTCTCGAGACTTGGCACCACAGATTTTGAAATCCCCTTTACCAAGGTTGCTTTCACACTGTTTAATAAGCTCTTATCTTATAAACTATGATAAGGCTGCAGGCCTTAATCCGGTGAGATTAGGTCGGGGTGTGTGGGGGGATTTCTTCAGCATTTTAGCACCCCAGGGACAGAACATCCAGGGCCAAACCATGAGATATAATGAACTGATGAAAACTAAACTGCAGTGCAGAGCAGACTGGATCCACTCGCCTGCGGTGAGCCTGGCCTCCCGCAGCCCAGCTGGAGTCGGGTGCCTGGCTTCATCCTGGCTCCGATCCACCACACGAGCACAGTCCCCTATTTTTTGTCTGAGGGCACCAAAATCAGCCCTGCCATGGACTTTCTCAGCATTTTATCCAAGCAGTGGTTTAAATATATACATATACGTGTATGTATTTAAATACATAAATGTGTATACTTACATATACAGATCACAGTTCTGCTTCAGGAAACGCTGACAGCCTTCCTAGGGTTTTCATAGGAAGATTTTTTTAAAAAAGAAAGACATTTCCTTCTTTCCTGCAGGCTCAGAGGTTTTGTGTGAGCAGCATTCATTGAGGCATCTCAGCTCTGGGGATGGGACTGTTGACAGAGAAAGCACAGCTGAAAAACAGGAATCAGTCCCATGCTGTGGTCACTTCACTGGAATTAGGTGAATCCAGGTGGTATTCCCAATTTAACTCCAGGAAGGAGGTTGAGCTTCTGTCCTCCAAAGCACCAAAGCACTTGGCTGCAAACCTGCTCCCCATTTACACGAGTATGTCAGCATGTCTGCAAGGCATCCAACACAGGTTTTCTCCTTTCAGCCCCTTTCTTTTTCCCTGCTCCTCATTCTTGCAAAAGTTCCTTCTGGGTGGTTTTGTTGCTCCTGGTGATGGAATTGAACTCACCAAACGGAACCATCAATTGTGTAGAAATTGTATGCACAGGGTTAAGTTTCCAAAATCTGTTCAGGATGTCCACCATCAACACTCCCAATCAATGGAACACTTCAAGATTTTCCAAACGTTCTACAGAAGCTACACAAGCACCACTGGCTGCTCACTCTGCAGAGGTCATCTGAGGTGGGAGAAAGCAGCTGTTTAAACCTATATAACAGTGGGTAAAGAGTAGAAAACCTGTGTGTCATACTGAAATTGGGGTGAGAGAAAGGCGTTTCAGCAGGCAGAGAGAAGGCCTGGGCTTTCAAAGCACACAAGGGCAGAGTTTAATTCACAGCTGGGCTCAGCTCCCATTTTAGATGCTCGCATGAGTAGCCAGTACGCACCTCATGCCTGGGTGATACCAGTGGTCACACTATTAGAAATAAATGTTTCCTCCCTCCTCAGGCCATAAAGGCTGGGTTTCTCATTTGTGCTATGCTGTAAAGCACCTAGTACAGTTGGCCTTAAATCTAATGAGATCTTAACGAACTATGAGTAATAAATCTTCAAGAGAACAAACCACCGCAGCTGCTGCAAGCCAGGCAGGCTGTGCACATCGACCACTGGAGCATTTCCCTTCCTGGGGAGCTGCATTACTCCCCAAAGGTGAGATGGAAATCCTTCACACTCAGAGATCTCAGAGGCCTCCTGCCAAGACCGTGGGCCACCTCCTCCTGCAGCCAGCCCAAGGGGCAGCTGCTTGAACAACCTCGAGCGATTCCTGAAAGCCTCGCAGTTATCAGAGAGCAAGGGGGGCTGGAAATACAAGCTCCTTTGTTTAGTCTCGGTGAATGCGTGGCAGGAAAGCACTGCCATCCTGTTTTCGAGGCGCTAGCACGCAAATAAGAATGGAGGAAAAATACAGCGGGCTCTCCAACGGGCTGTGATTAACCCTCGTTGTGCCCCGCAGTGAAGAGGTGCTGCTCACCCACCCATGACCCAGATGGGGGAGAACCCATCAGGCTGAGTCCACGGAGCAGCACTGAGCCTGTGTGTCAGGGACAGCAGGACGTAATGGGTGCTGTGTGGGTTTGGAAGATCCCTTTAGCCCCATTCTCAGCCAGGTATGCTGAATACCTCCAGGGGCGGGAGATAGGCTGTCTCATGAGTGTGACATATTAATGTAATAACAGCACTTGGAAGGTCTCCAGCTCCTTATGATCAAGTTCCCAACTTGCAAGTCCCACTGTGTGGGGTAAAACATGCTGCACACCTGTGAGACAGAAAGCTGGCTTCTTGCTTTGCAGGCACAGAGAATGACCTCAAAAGTCTTAAACCAGGAATGGCAACCAGTTCCCCAGCTCTGCAGCCCCAAGATGCAAATGAGGATGGGGTGCCACCAGGGAGACCGAAGGGCAGGTCTCAGGGCTGTGTTCTGCAGGAAGATTTGATCACAAACATGCTTCCAATGTGGTTCTGTTTCCAGAAGGATAAGTGGGTGAGAATCTCTTTGGCCTGCAGGCACTTTGGTCATCGACTGCCTTTGAGCTACGAGTGGCCGTCTGACGAGGCCCACATTGCCTGACCAGGGGCCTTTGGGTCCTTCCTCTACATAAATGATAAGCCGTCTAATTAATAATGGTACATACTTGTCTCCTGCGGTGGTGAGAGGTGTTACGAATGTCTGCAAAAACTGTTCTGAGTTACTGGTATTATCCAGGTATGTGGCTGTCAAAGCCCAGCCCATCACAGAGCAGGACGCATCGCAGTTATATTGGGGGTTGGCATACCTGGTGCTGATACAGATCTCTGTGGCTTGCAGCCTCCAGACAGCTTCTGTGTTTGACAGTGAGGAGGATGGGATACAATTTTCAGAAATGTCTGTCGCACAGAGGTCAAAGTCTCAGGTTTGGGTTCACAGTGACCTTCCCATGTGACACCTGGCGGCAGTGTGATACCCTCTGTCCCCAGGGCTCCCTGGGTTTCCTCACAGTCTCCCCTCTTTTCTTCATGCCAGGTTACTGGTGTTCAGGTGGAAAGGGGTATTGTGGAAACAGGGGAACATGGCACAATCTCATTCCTCCTTACTTGATAGAGAGGGTGATTATAAATCTTAGATGACTTCTGTAGACAAAGGACATCTAGGTGAACCACAAACTGGAAATGAGCTGCATACTTCAAGCAGAATAAAGGATGATGCATCAGAATAACCTCACAGGCCACAGAGCAAATCCCACATAACTCTGCATCTGTGAGTCTTCAAGACAAGGCCCACAGCAGGTCAGCCAAAAACTGTTTTCCTGACCATGTGGATGACCGAGTGACATTCCAAGGCTATGCTGTTTGGGAAGGTCAGGTGACACAATTACAGTGGTCCCTTCTGACCTTGCAATCCACAAGCCCTCATAATTTGTAATCAGGATACGAATTATTTGCCTTCTGAGTTGAGGAAGGAAGTCTTCTGCATCACCTATGTACTCCAAAACATCCGCTCGCGATTTCACAACTGGCTATGAGCAACGTGCGGGATTCTCACTGTGCACTGGAGGCTGTAGTTCAGCAGGGTTCACCAGCTGCTTTTACCAGGATGGCTGGCCAGATCCAGCCTGGCAGAGCCTACCACACTCTTTGTGATGGACGCAACTGCTCTGTTAGGGGAGAAAATACACTTTCTACAGATTATTAAGAGCTGACTAATGCTGGCTGTCCCTTTTTTGCTTGTTTAAGTGTGATTGAAGAAACCCAAAAGCCAGCCAGCACATTTCTGCAAAATGCTACTGTTCATTTTTCAGAATTTTGTCTCACAAACACACCTCCCACAAAGACATACAGCAAGTTTACAGCTCGTTAATGGGAAGCAACCACTGCAACCACTATGTCATGGCCACAGCCATCCGTCCCACAGGGAAAGAGTCACAGGAGAGGTGGTCATGCTGCAGAGTTTACCAGATACATCTCATTCTGTATGATTATCCCTCCAAAATGGCCCCGCATCCCAAAATGTGCAGAAACACCATGGCCTACGCCAGTGAGGCTCTGCGTGCCATCACACTGGAGGCATGCTGTTCCCTACAGAAGGTGTAGGCTCACATGTTCACCAGCACCACAGCAGCCCTCAGCCTCAATCAAGGAGTGCAAGAGCTCAGCACAGTGATCAGCCCTGCTGGAGCCTTCGCCTGCCCCTTACGTGCACAGAGCAAACACATGGGAGAACTGGGCCTCGTCCACCTCCTGAGATTTACACTTGTATCTGTTTGCCCAAGTGACTTGATTTTAATTCTGTCTGTAACTAGCTGGTGAGGCAGAAGTAACCATGCTAACCCTTTGTGCCTTCTCAATTGTGCAATGTGAGAAAGGCAGGTTGACTGCAGATTCAGTAAATAATTGCAATTTCATTTTCAAGCTCTGTAGAGCAGACAGGACAGTAGAGGTTACAGGGCTGCAGTCCCAGAGGTGTGCAGAGTGGCTGGTGGTTAAAGGGGGCTTTGCAGGGCTCAGTGTGCCTGAGCTGGGTCTCATTGCTTTGGCTTCTGGAGGAAACAGTGAGAGAGGCACCTCCAGAAGATGTCATCCCAAGGCACATCTGGGGTACGGGGGCCGAATTGTCCAGCCATGCTATTGCCTATATATGACCAAGACGAGTGCACTGGGCTGGACCCTTAACCATGAGCTGGCTCCAGCGAGGTGACCTCAACAAATTGTACGTCAAGAGACTAAATTTGCAATTTCCTCACTCTTCAGTGCATGTGCTGTTCTGAGGAAATCCACTTCACCAACCTTGACTCCAAGCATATTGTGCTGAGTATAAATAAGTCTGGGACCTTGAGGGAACATGAGGAGAGAAATAGGAGTATTAGTCAGCAGCGCTCCTGGGGGCACTTAGAGACAGAATCCGGACAGTATCTCCTCTGGAGAACACAGAAAATGCACTGTACAAAATATTTGTGCAGAGCAGGAAAACACTGCATTCTTTGGATGACAATGGCATTGTGTCACTGTCTGTGACCACAGCCATGACTCAGGCTGTTGCTGGGGAGCGAGAGGAGGGTGAGCAGGCAGCACTCACTGCCAGCCATGGCTTGTGCTGCTCACTGTACTGCATGGTTAGAAATTCCAAAGAAAACACAGGGCTATTGTTTTATATTTCTTTTAAAAATAAAAAGTTCCTGACTGATCGTCTGGCAGAGAGAGCGTTGCTCCTGGGTCATGCGTACAAAGCACGAGCACACAGGGCTTACACTTGCCGCAGTGCCCAAGGCAGCTGGCCAAGAGGCTCGTGGCAAGCAGCACCTGGCTGCGTCACACCGCTGCTGCCCAAAGCCCTGCCCCCAGGAATTTGCAGCGTCTGCCCCAGGTGTCATCACACATTTGAATTCATGAATCTGTGGGCTGGCTGTTGCAGAAGGCCTCGAGCAGAGCCGGCTGTACTGGGATCTGGGCAGTGCTGACGAGGCGGGGTTGAGTGGAGGTTCTCTGCATTTCATCCCCTGCAGATGCACTGCGGGGTCATCCTCACAGTGCCAAAGCTCAGATCGGGAGAGGGCAGCCCAGCAACCCTGTGGCTCTCAGCCGATATCAGGTGGCAGCAGACAAGCTGGCCTTGGCTCTGACAGGAGCCTGATAGCCACTCCGGGGAAGAGGCAGGATGTGTTCCTGGGTAATGAGCGGTGATAAACCTGTGTGAGCTCTGAAATATAACAAGTCTCAGTTACAGAGAGGGTGAAGCATCAAACTAGGGCAAAGCAGTTAGCACCTGAATCTTTTACAACTGATCTCTGCTGCGGCCCAGGTATCCTAAGGAGCTTAGAGCTGTGTCTCCTTCTAGTACTTTGTTCACAAATTAATTTTTTGCTATTATCCATTCCTAGGAACTGCAGATTAAAACAGATGTGAATTAAACCCTCTGGATGACAAGCGCACAGGTGGCCCTTTGCCATGAGACAGAAAATGCCATGCACAGATAGCACAGCACCTACTTCTAGGGCTGCAGTGGCACAAAGGCGGCTGCACGCTAGCTTTGGCTGAGCCCTGTCTGACTGTGGGCATGTGGCCTCTGGTGTCTCGGCTCTGGGGAAGCTGCAGATGACAGGCACACAGCCAGGAGACCCACCTGCTCCAGCCTTCTTCCTCAACAGAGGCTGCTCACATCCTGGGGGAAAGCTGGGGAGACTTAATCCCTCCTTTCACCTGCCTCAAGGGAAAGTAATCTTGAGCTCAGCACTGTGGCAGTAGAAATGTTGTGCTGACCAACAGGCTCTGCGACAATGCTAAGAGGTGACCCCTCCAGTGGAAATCTCTCCTAGTGCCAAGCTTGCTGCAGGTTTCCCTTCTGGAGTGCAACACAGCAGTTTCTTCACTGACTTGCTGATGGGGGGAAATGGGGAAAGAAGTCTGTTTTCTTTCCTTATTTTCATGTGAATGGTGTGTTTTTGTATTGCTCTTGGAAACAATTGTCCTCCTGCGAAGAGGGTGTGGATGGAGCTGGATCGGAGCACTGTAGGAAAACATCTTTCTCCTTCACTCACAGACCAAGTTCCTCCCCCCTGTCTGTCAGGCAGGAAATAAAGGAAGCCTTTGAAAGCTCCCGCAGAGTGTTAACCAGTGGAGTCCAGGGCACAATGCTGGGGAAGAAAGGTAGGTCCTCAGCCCACCTCTGCCTCAGCAGGGTGATGGCCCTGGCAAAGCTGCCCAACGTCCTCTTGTGTGAGGACAAGAAAGGTGTTCTGTTGGTGTGGAAGGTGCTGGAACATGTTCCCTCTTTCCCCCCAGCACCTTGATGCTATGTCCAGGGAAATATGTGTGTTCCTTAAGGCTCCTGGTACTGGCGGTGCTGTTGGCCTTCATGCTCTGCCAAGGAGCGTGCTACGTCTTTTGGTGACAGCTGTCATTTTCCTCTTGCTCTGGAGGCGTGAGGGTGATGGCACTCAGAGATGAAGTTTGTTTTGTGAGGGAAAAAAAAAAAAAAACGTGCACCTTGAAATGCACTCGGTAACCCCCAGCGCACACCCGTAGGCAAGAACGGGGCAATCCTTCTCCCACACCCCAGCCAAGACCCTGGGAAGGAGCTATCAGGGCAGGGAGCAAACAGTCCCACAATGGCTGCAGCCAAGCGTGGGCTGTGAGGCACTGATCTAGAAAACTCACCTGCACACATCCAGTGTCCCCAGTTGCTGTGAGGCAGGAGGGAAGCGCAAGGGTCAGGGAGTGCAGGCAGCACCCCTGCTGCCTACGTGGCCGTCCCTGGCCTAGGCCTCCCATCACATGCACTCACTCACCCTTGGAGCAGCTTTTGGCTCTCTACCTGAAAGCAGACTGGCACCTACACCTCCCTTCCCTTTAAGCTGGAGACAGAGCTTTGACAACATCATGCACAAGGTTGAGGGCAAAAGTTTTGTGCTCTTCTTTTCAGATCCTCTAGTTCACCTGCTCTCAGGGAATTTGTGCAACGCACCTTTCTCTCCTACCCTCAAGAGTGTCTGCAAGATCAGCGGCTCTGTGCTGATTCTCTTTAATTAGGAGAAAATTAGACTGAAAAGATTTCCAGCAGGTGTCAGTGAAATGTATAAAGGAAACAAAAGGGCTCAGATTAGGTCATCAGTGTTAAAGCCAATTAGTATATAAAGATATAAACATGCAGAACTTCAGATAAGCCTGTGAGTCTAGAAACAGCTTTGGAAAGAAGGTGGGATCTCATCAGTCCTCCGTCTAACACAGAAGTGACTCACTTGAGATTGTGCCCACAATTTCTGTTACTGTAAAGTCACCTCCTCCTCAAAATCCTCTTTCTCATTTTGCTGTGAACTTCAGTTCAAAAATCACCCAAGATTTCAGGCAGACCTCTTCAGAAAGCACAAGTTATTCATTCTTGGTTTTCTAACAAAGGAAAACAATAAGATGAGGTGTATCCTGAGAAATATAGTCAGAAGGATTCCAGAGAAGTCTTCCGTCTGCAGGAAAAAATAAGGGAAATGCCCATATTTATACATATTAATGATCATGTCTTCAGAGTCTGGATTCTCCCCTAGGTCAGTTAACACATTGGTGTGTAGCAGAGGTAAGATCATAGGCTGGACCTGCTATAATTGCAAGCTGAGACAAACAGCAGGGGCCACCTCTGGAGTGAACAAGTGATGCAGCTACAAGCTCCTTTGTTTTTTCTTGGTGGGGTACCCAGGGCATTTATTCCCACTGCTTGCTGGTTTTGTGGTTATTCAACTGATGCTGTGAGTCCCCACGGACTTACCTACCTCTCCACTCATGACTAGTTGCACAGGGAACTTCAGCTTCTGGTTCTGTTCAGTTCACATGTAAATCTGCCATTCTCCTCTGCTTTAACAGTCACCAGGAAAACACATTCCTCTGGTGAACTCATGAATGTGCAGAGCAGTAGAGCTCAGCTCAAAACACTCTGTGCCTTCAGCATGCTGCAGTTGCTCTAAATTCCAGACTCTCTCCCCCCACCCCTTTCCTCTGCCTGCTCTCAGAGATGGCCATTTTTACTGATGAAGTGGGCCAACCCCTTCTGTTGAAGACCTGTGGCTTTCCCTGGGGCACCCAGCCTTCCCACAGACCCCAAGAGTCTGCTCAAATGAACGCATTGATGAGGGCATCTCCAGGGGCATCTGTTTCCTCTGGGTGTTGCTGGTGCTGATGCACCAGGGAGCAAAGGCTTCTGAGAAACCCTGGGACCAGCCAGTTGGCTTGTGTGCAGGGAGAGGCATGCACCAACGTGAGGGAGAGGGCTGCAGTGACGATGAAGGGACTGTAGCATCTTTCCACAGAGATGCTGAGGGAGATGTGACTGCTTAGCCTGGGAATGAGAAGGGTCAGGGGGACCTTCAGGGCTTTAAAGAGCTAATGAAAGGGAATGAAGATACAGGAGCTAGTGTTTTTCCAGCAGTTCCCAGTGACAGGACAAGAGACACAAACTGAAACACAAGGAATTCCCTCTGAACACAAGAAAGTACCATTTCTGGCATCACTACTCAAGTGCTGAAAGGGGCTTGTGAGACTGACTGTCCAGGTGGCACCCTTGGAGAGGGCACACCAGGAGGGAACAGGCCTGAGCTCGGCAGTTTCATCCCTCTGCAGTCGCAGAGCTCCCAGTGATTGGCAATGAAATGCTGGAGTGCCCCTCGACACCGCAGGCTGACCTTTTCTTGGCACTTGGATACCAATGAACAAAGAAAGGGTTTAGCACAAGAGTCTCACAGATAATAAATGTGTTCATTTAGCTACAAGCAGTTGGCTTTGTCTGGAAAGTCAGTCTGCCACTATGGGAACCCACGCCCTCCTTCTCCAGGCTAGACAGGCATCCTGAGGCCACATCCTCCGATCTCATCTGTGCCCTGAAGGGCAATGTACATTGAATGCTCTCTGCAGTGCAGATCAGGACCTGATCTTCTGTTTGGACCCATGTGGGCTTCTCCTTGCTCTTTCCCCAAGCTTCAAGTCTGTAAGAGATCCCTGTTCTGGATGTGTTTGTACCCCTGTGCAATGCTGCCTCACCCGTGTTCCCACACATGCTCCCCACATACCCTGTGCGGAAGCCCCTCTGCATGTCCCTACTTTTTCTCAGGGTCCTTTGTCCTTGCAGTGAAATGGCAAAAAGTGATCCTAGAGGGGGCAAGAGACACTGAAGCAGGTGGTGGGCACCAGGACTGACCCAGCTGAAAGGTCCTTGCAGGGTGGGGAGGTGGGATCTCCTCATATGTGCTTAATGTCTGAGCAGGACTCAGCAGCTCTGGTGGGAAAGGTGTTGCCTGTAGCCCACAACCATGCCTCGGATTTAGTCTCCATGTGTGTCTGCAGGCTGTTCCCATATGGAATTGTTTTCCCTCCTTCGCTGTCCCTGTAGATGGAAGTGACTTGACCAACATTCCTTTCTCTGTTTCTCCATACTCAGTCTCTATCCCACATTCACTCTCTGCCCAGATACAGCAGCAGACTGTGGGGGTGTGTTCGTCGGTGGGTTATTGATCTCCCCACTTCGTTTGCTGCCCTTGCATGGGGCACCATCCACCCAGCAGTGCTCACTGCAGCTTTGGCTCCCTCCCGTGCAAGGCTGCATCACAAAGCTGTGCCTGTGCAGCCCTGAGAGATGAGCAATAAGCTTTCCCAACCTATTCCTTTTTAGCTTTCTGGTTTCTCAGCAGGTTGGCTGGACTCCCCCTAAGCACTGAGACAGAGGTCTTTGGCTGAAAACACTATTTTCTCTCACAGGTATAATTACAGCGATTTGTCTGGAAAATTTGGCTTTCAATGAAAACATATCTCTTTAATGAGAAAGACTTTAATCATGGACTGAAAAATCTCCTATGCTGAAGTATATGCTGGTGTATGTGTCACTGTATGTATGTTTCTATGCAAGTGTGTTCATGCATATAAATAACTGTGTTTACTAAACTGCTTCAACCTGCTTTACAATACAGCCTGAAGTTATCTGATCTGCTCTGCTGATGAAAATAAACAGAGGTATCCAAACATCAAAACAATCCTGCATGAGAAGTTCCTTATCAGGCCTGTTTTCCCCCACTGACCCAGTTAAACCCTCAGTAATTCATTAATTTCCTAACTATGGCTTTTTAGAAGTACAAACCAACTTTCCTATTAGCATATTTTTGATCCTGTGAAGCTGCAATTCCCTAATGTTTTGTTTGCCTTCTACATCCTGCAAACATGTCCATCAATTCAGCTTTGGCACTGCATGCCTACCTCTGCTAATTATCACCTCTTTATCCACACACTTCTTCCCTAGCAAGCTAGTTCAAAGCTTCAGCAGAAGAAAAGGCCAAATAAGCTATCCCAAGTCTGGCAGAATTTCCACTTCCTATATTTTGACTGTCCCCCAGGAAAGGAAATAAAAGCAGTATGCTCCCAGGAACTGAGATCCCTGCTTCATGCTTCAGGTATGGAAAAGACCCTAAAGTTTCTTGTCCTGTGAAGAAGAGCCTTACTTTGTTATCCACCCCCTCCAGATAAAGGGGAATGGGAGAGTGCTGAGAAACCAAGGAGAAAGATGTCTGGATGCACACCTCAGCCACCCAGCTGTGACAGTGGGACACCAGAGCTATGACATGCAGAGCTTCTCCATTCAGAGTGTGTAGATCCTCTCTCCATCCTTACCCCACTGACACCACGCTGGCCCCGTGGGACATCACCTGGCTGTCCAGAGATGCTTGGGAAGGATGAGACTCTCAGGATGCCTGGGGATCCCCATGCAGCCTAGCTCCAGGGTTCAGTTCAGCCCTTCCCCATCAGTCCTTCTGCTGAAGTTCTTTCTGGTCGTGCACAACCTTTCTCTGACCCCTCTCAGCCAGGCTCAGTGGTTTTACACCGCACTCAGAACAAGCTAGACCAGCACACTCGAACCACCACTGCAAAATATCTATCCACCCCTTCTGCCTTGTGTTCCCACAGAGAGCCCTCCAGGTCTGGATGCCAGCAAAATGAAAACCTGGTCCCTGTTTAGAACACCCCTATCACAGCAAGGTACAGGGTGGGAATGGTCTCTTTGGCCTGGGGATATGTAAATTCCATAGTTTAATCCTAGATAAGATAGGAAGCTTTCCTTCTCAGTTAAACAGTTCTCTTTGGACACATACTACTCCACCTCTCTCTGCCTCGCTATTAAGGAATCCATGGCTTTGTCAAAGGGTGTCAAAAAGGCCATCCCTCGACACTTCTGACTCACCTTTTCCTGGCACCTTGTCCATGCACATGACATTGCCACAGTGTGGTCTCTGTCAGCCGTTCTGTGTTCACAGTCAGCATCTCCATTTCAACCTTGTAGCTCTGTGTCTGCACTAAGGCGATTCATCACCCACTCTAAGGACAACAGAGGGGAACTTATTTTCTAGAGAGAAAAAAATAATATAATATAAAATAAAATAAAATAAAATAAAATAAAATAAAATAAAATAATGATAATAATAATAAACAAGAATGAGTCAAATAACACAACTCCAAGGACTCTGTGTAAGTGTTGTTCTCAGCTCTGGAAAATGCCATATTAAGATGTGTTTGAAAACAGAGGCCATCCTGTTTGCAGGAGCTCTGCAAACCCAACATCAACCTTACCACTAGTGCCAGCAAGGTTAACATGAGTTTACATGAATCTGCCTTCTTATTTTTACATGTTTATTACGAGTCTTATTAAAATTGAACTATTCATGGAGTATCTGAACGAGGTTGGAGAGGCAGCTCAGCACATCAGCAAGGGAGGAGACAATAAAATAGACCATGAAGGTGTTGAAAGCCAGGTGATACCTCCATAGTGATCTGGTCATTCTTTGGTGACCAGGTCTTCCCAAGAGCTTACAGCCAGATAGCCAAGTGTTCAGAACCCTCTTGGGGAAATGTATTTGTACAACTGTGCCCCCACAGCAGGACAGAATGCTTTGGACTAAGAAAGGGCTGAAGTTCTTGTAAGAGAAGAGAGTGGCCACACAAGCCACAAAACCGGGCTCTGCTGACCCTTAATGCATATCATCAAATTGCTTTCACCAAGGCTTTCTTCTTGTAACGAAAAATGTTCTGAACTTTCCTGTGACCCTGCAGTAAAGGAGATAAATATCCCTTCAAAATACACAGGATACAATGCGCCATTCTGCTGAGGGTGGCCTCATTTATCATGATGATTATTCTAGCTACATCTTCATGATAAAGGGTTATTTTAAGGACAACATAAAAGATGTTCATATCTGCCTTGATACAAACACATAAAAAATACTCTCTCAGCCCAGAGTCTCTTACTAACTCTGCTTCTGAACCTCCAGAGAATATTTCTTACCTGTCTTTAAGGTCCAGCATTACCTCAGTGGCTCTTAGCAGGAGTCCTGATGGAAGAGACTTGGGCATTAGTGATTATAGCTAGGACTTCACAGAAGATTAGCTCATTTATTTTCATATTTATACCCTGTTGGGCCAGAAGATGACTCTGTTATCATCAATCGAAGATAGAATTAAACCAGTGACCTCATCAGCCACCTTTCTCGTGGAGATCAATCCGGGGAGATGGAGAGAAAGCCAACCAAAACAACTGTCTGCATTGTGGAATATGAGGAGCATTAACATTTCTGCAAAATGTAGGAAATTATTTGCCCAGTCATCTATAAGCAAAGAGAAACCTCAAATGACAACAGAAAAATAAACACAAAAGTGATATTATCAGAAAGACAGCCTTGGATAAAAGTAGGAACAAGGTAACTCTGATAACTGAAATTCACTGAAAGTGCAGGCATACACAGCACACATTCCAAATGCCTTCTAGGAAATAAAGTGGTGTTTCTCTTCCTTGTAAATGAACAGAGTTGCCCCAGAGAAATATTTTGGTATACAATACCAATTTCTTCTTGAAACAGACACTTAAGCATCTAGCAGGATCTGAAGAGAGGGAAACATCACAAGCTGAAAAGGCTTAGTGCAATGAACTTAGTGGCAGGCATAGCTAGCCATGTACTTTCTATTATTTCACTTGATGATCTAGAAAAACTCGGTGCAGACTCTAGGTCTTCCTAATCCACCCACAAAATGTGGATAATGTTGAGCACCAGTGACTTAAGATGTCTTGTAACAGTAAAGCACTGTTAGTGGCTAGATTAGTACCACCGTTCATTAGTTCTGTTTTGTTCATTTATTTTGTTACCTTTTTTTCACAATGCCACCTCATTTTATCTTTTAAGCTTATTTGTAGAGTACCTTCTGAATGCAAAAATAATTTCATATCCATGGCAAATACACTTATAACGAATTCCCCTTCAACAAATTTTCTTTTTCCTAGTCTGGTTACTCTCACGGCACAGCTGTAAGCATTGATTTCTGACAGAAGGAACAGAATGAAACCCTACCATCCACAGCAGCATCAAAATTAAGGTGTTCAGGGTAAAGATAGCAGGCTGCAAAGGGCATGTCACGTGTGTGACAATTTCTGCTTTAAGATTTCCACCTTCACCCATAACTATCTCAGGTCAGAGGGATGCTGGAAGAAGCTCAGGAAGAAACTCCAGGTAGATAATTCCCAAATAGGGAATGAAGATGAACCCAGAAACAGGACATTGAAGAGTAGTCGTAACGTCTTCCATATTTTTCTCTTTTTTTTCTCTTTTTTTTTTTCCCAGAACTTGTGCTTAAGGTAGGGGCAGGTCTGTAAATAAGTTCCACTGAAATCAAGGGGACTTGAATCCCTAAATATTTCTGATGGTCTTGGATTTAAGCCC
>VXAV01010996.1:42340-76862 GCA_013399715.1 Alectura lathami | reverse complement strand
AAAAAAAGGAGAAGAAAAACAGTCACAGCATCTTTTATAGTAGCATTCACATTGGACATCATTCTAATAAGCTTAATTTCCTTCTAATTTCTTCATCTAGCATTTCATCCAGGAGATGATCTATGCAGACACGTTAATGATAATAGTTTGTGGTGGAGCAATAGAATAGCCTGTTGTGAATAACACCAAACTACAAAAGCCTTGTCTTGTTCCAGAAGTTATAAAAACAAATGTAGGATTCATCAGGAAACAGGGTCTGTTCTGGATTAGGCAGAAGGCAGGGAAGGGGAGGGATGCAGTCTGCAATCAGGACGTCTGGAGGCCAGTGAACCCATGTGCACTGCACCTCTAAACTTGTATCGAAGCCAGTGCACACACAGAGCGCAGTTCATTTTCCTATACACAGGTATAACTGTGACGTGAGACATCTCTAGGTAACCCAAGCGTCCACAAGAAGTAAAAATGTCATGATATTTTTGGGTAACTATGCTCTTCTACAGTGAGAGGTGGAGACTAGATGGGATTCACAGACCACTCGAAATGGCACTAGCCACTTCGCAATAAGCGGATGAGCTGAGTTCTCAGTCGTTGGACTCTGAAGAGCAAACCACCGGACCCGCTGGTGTGTTTTTAGGGTGTACTGCAGCACTCTGAAATCAACTGATTTACTAACTATCTCCGCTGACTATAATCACACCTGAGACTCCCAGCTCAGCTACAGCATCTTAGGTACAGGCACCTACACTTGGTTGACTTATCTATGATGCCATGATTTGGGAGCTAAATCTCATCCTAGAGAGATGGGCCTTTCAGTCCCGCCACTTACACACCAGAATCTAGCCCCACTCAGAAGGCTAGGGGCAGCCCACCCACCCACCAGCCACCACCCAAGAAGAGAACAGGTCTTCTGTGGACACTGTCATATCTGTCACCCTATGCAGATGTCTTACATTCCTTAAGGTGTCTCAAAGGGCACAAGAAGACTGTGTTTAGGCACCTAAATGGAGTCCAAGGCTACAGTCATGTCAAGGCCAAAAGTGTCATCATTATGGATGTGGTTGTTTTCAGTTGCAGGTTATCTGAAATCACATCAAACCCTCCAGGCAAGTCAGTACTCAATAGAAAATGGAATGAGAGCACTTCCAGAGGACTGTAAGTTCAGACTACATATCAAAGCTGGCTAAAATAAGAAACAAGCAAACCCCTGCCGATATCTCTGTCAGATCAACTGTACACTTCAAAGACACACAGTTGGACTGGGATTCCCAAAGGAACCAAAAGTATTTAGCTACCCAGATCTCCCTGGAAATCAATGGCCAGTTCCTCCCCAACTTCCTTGAATACCATGGAGAATACAGATCTGATTTTGTTTATTCTTCTGCTTTTCATCCTCGGTTCAGATGGGGTTTGCATCTCCCTGAAGCAATGCCATGTTCGCAGCACAGTAGCCTGCAGTATGGGTTCATTCCTCTCCAGGGAAAGCATCGCCCAGAGAACAATTGATACCACGGCTTGCAACACCCAGGTTCTCCTCGGAGGTCTACCACTGAAGTAACAAACAGGCCCAACCCTGCTCTGTTTAGGAGGTCTGATAAGATCACTGCCCAAGGTGCCATGGGTGCAGGCCAAAATGCTGTCCCAATAAACCATTTTCTGGAGGACCACCTTGTCTGGACTTGTCTTTCCATATGAAGCCAGGCAAAGCAAAGCATTCAGATGCTAAAAATGTGTAACTAGTGTTGGTGTTTGTCCAACATTCAGAGGCTCATAAATCTCCCAGGAAAGATAGAAAAGGAGTGTGATTAAGAAAACAAGAATCTTTATGCATTGATTCCTCTCCTTCTTCCAGAAAATCTACTGCCTGTTGAAGAAATGCTCCCCTTCACTGGCTTCCAAACCAGCACTATCCCTGCAAGTGCTCTTTTTCCAGTCTTGTGTGTTACAAAAGTCAGCCACACACATATAGCTGCGTGTGTTCAAAAAGAAACTGTGAATCCATACATGCAGATTTGTCTGAAGGTGGAAGGTAGAAGCTGGCAGCAGAAGAAAGTGAGGAGACCCCAGAGAGAGTTTCTTCTGTCTTCTCACTGAAGATAAAGCTCTGAATTAGGGAATGCTTTTTGCCACTGGAACTTTAAAAAATGATAACCAGCTCCCTAGTTGTGTTTTGCAGTGACTAATCTCAGCTATTTCCAGCAGCTGAGATAAAACACCCCACTTATCTCCACGCTGTACTCACCCTTTCTGTTTACATCAGTTACCCTGAGACATGCTGCGTGCCTCATGCAAATGAGACAGCGTGTGCTGTGGCAAAGACTGGCCTCAGTGCAGGGAACAGACGCAGCACGCGGCACAAATCAACCCCTGCTGGAAAGCAGGGCTAAGGAAAGAACATTTCCTGTTTTTAAGTAGCCAATAGATACAGTGAACAGTTCTTTGTTTTTACTGCCAGCCAGGGAAATAGCTTGTACTCCTCGCATTTTTTAAGGATGTCATATGTACACGTGGAGGATCTGGTGGAGAAGTGCAGACTGAATGTCACGTAGGAAAGAAAAGAAGACACCTGCATACAGCAGGGTGTCCAGGACCGCCTGGCACAGCTGCACGTGTCCAGCCCTGCTGCCTTCCTGCACCACTGTCCTGGTGGCGAGGGAAGTTGAAGCAGCCGTGCTGGAACAGCTCTGCTTGCGACCTGCTTGAGAAAGTTTAGAGTCAAATAGGGAGATTCCTTTACTTGGGAGTCTCCATGAATGGGTGCTCTTCTCCCTGGACTGCTCCCAGGTCCTCTCCAGGTCCTTCCATCTCTGGGAAAATGCTAGACATTCATGTTGTTGGCATACTGGAAACATGTGGAACAAGCATGTTTTTAATATGGAATATATTTTAACATAGGAAACCCAGTGAAATCTATTCCTATTCTTTTCTTGTCATCCCTAAAGAATAACAGTTTCAATGAGCCTATATGAATTAAAACTCACTGCCTTGATGAAACAAGATGAAAGAAGATAACTAGATGAATACAAGACACTGACAAAGCAGGAGGTAAGAGGGATCTTTTAGAATAAAAGCTGGGCTTTATTTCTAGGATTAGGAAGACGCTTTTGGCTCTGTATTACAGCGCTGGACACTGATCAGCACAGACATAGAGCCCCATGGGGTGTACTCAACTAAGTGATTGTGTCCGTGGGCAAGCAGCCTGCATTTTGGGCACGTCAAGATGCCTGTGAAGCTCTTCACTGGAGATACCACCGGCTGACATTTAAATGGAAGTCCAATTGCAAGGGCTGGGCTGAGGCATAGATTTAGAATTTCATACAAACTTTGGCATTTTTGGAAGGAAGACAGTGTCTCTCTCTGTCCAACGTAGTCGAGAGAGGTCCCATCTTTCACTAGGCTAGATTGATAGATTAAGGAAATACAGACACACCACACACTTGTTTTTCAGGATGAAGCAGAATCTGCAGCCTTCAAGTTCTGTTTCAAGGGAAAGGAACAAACAAGCAAAACAACAAAGTCTCCCAGAGAGAGATTGCACCAGGTGCATGTCCTGTGCAGCCAGCCTGCTGGGATTAACTCCAAACATCTTGTCTCCAGTGCTATTGCTTCCATTAGGTATTCAAATGTGCAGCACACAGAAATTGAAACTGTTTACCTAGACAATTCAGTACATGGTGGTGAGAACTGGGCTTGCAATATATGACAGTCATATTGAATACCTGCAAAAGCCCAGCCAGTGGCTGCTGAGTCGGTAAGAATGCTTTCATACAGTTCTCACAAGAATTATTATCCAAACAGCTCAGCTTGATACCATCCATTCCACATAGACAAACACAAACTGCTTAAACAGCTTGTTTTCTGCTGTGGGGAAAATTGAGTGTAGAGGTAGGCTGCAGGCTTTATGAAGTCTGCCGAGCTGGAGCACCCAGCTTTTGTCTGACAGGCCTCATGGGAGGGCTTGCAGTGGGTGCACAGAGTGGAGTGGATGGCAATCACCTGCCAGCTGCACCTTGTGTACGGCTGAAAGCTGCCCGCACTTGAAGTCTCCTGTCTGGCCTCTTAGCCAGGAGACTCTGACCTCATTTACACAGTTTGGTGATGGATGGAAGTGGGGCGATCTGAGCATACAGAACTAGGCTCTCCAAGATGGAACAGGCTTATGGGGAATCGTAGCAAAGTGGCAGGCTTCCCTTCAGGATAAATCAGGAAAAGCTCCTAAGAGCTGAGACAACAGGTCGCCTAAGCTGGGCTGATCAGCTCTTGCTCCTGTACATAGCAACACAGAAGTAACTCTGTTTTGGGGAGTGGAATATCCCTGAAATGGCAGCCAGAGCATGAAATACGACCTGCAGGACCTTACTGTGTGGCACTGATGCACTTGCCTTTGTGTGAACAGGAGAAGGTGGGAAGAGATGACAAGGAGTCCCACAGACCTCTCTTAGGGATGCCACCTAAGGAATTCCCACAGACCCCATCAGACATTTCTTGAGCATCCTCGCATAAAGGTTCCAGAGCCTCCCTGTGTGGCTTCACTCGGTACTCCACACCCTTTTCAACCTGGATGTTTTGTCTTAGCATCTAACCTAAATCCTCTTCACTGCAAATTAATCAGATTTCTGTTTGCTTTCCTCAGGGGAGATGAAAAACTCTTCATCACTGCCTTCTGTAGAACAAGATCTATGAGCTGGACAACAGTTACCAAACCGCTGCTCCTGTCAAAGAAAACTCTCAAAGGCTTTGCCAAAGATTTATTTTACTTATTGCTTTCCCCATATCCACTAAATGGAAGAAATACATTAAAGTAGTTAGACAAGATTTATTCTTCATAAATCCATGTCTGTGTTTCTGCAGTACCTTATTATCCTCTTGGCACATTCAAACCAATTATTTAATAATTTGTTCTTGCATCCTTCTGTTGCACCAGTTAGGTAATTCAACAGCTCCCAAAGTTCCCCTTTCCTACTCTGAGAGGCAGTACTTCTGTGTTTTATGTTTTTCAGTCCCCTTAAGTATCGTCCATCACTGCTTGAAGAGAATTGGTTCAGACACTTCATGGACCACTTCCTGAAGCACCCTGTGCTAAAGCTCACAGTGTCTCAGTGCCCCTTGCCTAGCTGTTCTCAAGGTCTCTCTTTCCCTGCTCTGATCTACCCCTTTCCTCTTGTTAGCAGGACTTTCATGAATGCAGAAGCAAAGAAGGCATTGAATACTGAAGCCTGCATGCTAAATAAGAGAGAAGACCGCTTACTTCTTGCTAACCATATCTCACCTTGGCCTGAGGGTTTCTGACATTATCACTGTGTACTTTAGACTCCTTGTTAATAATTTATCTTCACAATTTTTTTTTTTTTACTTTCATATTTGTGAAAGAGCTCCTTAATGATAACTAGATATAGTGTTGCTTGTCCTCCTTCTGCACCAGGTTTTCTGCCTTTCATCTCTAAAGCAGTTTCTCCCAAAAGCTACAGGCTTTCTGCCTCCTATTAACCACATTTAGGCCCTGAGCTACCTGTAGCTCCTGAGTGGCCATAGGTCAGTTCAGCTGACCACACACAGACCTACAGAGACATCAGAGCTGCATTGGGTTATCCAAAACTTCCTTGTGGATGTGGAAGATATCACGTGTATGGAAGATATCACAAGCCCTGGTTTCTCTCTAGTGGCAATCAAACCCTTATTCCACATCCTAGGACAACTCAGATGTCAGGGCTGGGGTCCCAGGTGAAGTCATTCGGAGTAACTGGAGCCATTTAGTGCATGAAGGGCCCTGACAAGGGCACAGGCTGCTCCTGTTATCTGCTCAGAAATCCCCAAACCCTTCTTAACTTTTGTTCCCATAAACTGGCTCCTGTGACCACACACTTGTTACTTTCTTCTACTTTCCACCCAGACCTTACACAAACCTGCCTTTAACTTTTGTTGGGTTTTGAACAAGGCCATGGGCTATTACTCTTCCAAAGAGTGCTTCTGTCCCCTTCACCTGCCTCTCCCAAACATGTCGTTGTTCTCCCTGCCACCGCTCCATACCTGTGGGCTTTCGCTGCCTTTGATGTCAGATCTGTCACTGTGTTGGCTGTGACTTCAGGTTCCTCTTGTTTATCCTCCTTTCTCCCAGCGCCACTCTACAAACTTGAATTTTCACCAGTTTCACTCATTATACCCGCTCTGCCCTCCCCAGAGCTGAAATTTCCCATTTACGTGCCAGCCTGTCAGAAAAACTGCTGGTTTTTTTAGAGCAACCTCTGTAGCTTTTGCTGTCAGCCAGCTCAAACCTAAACCCATGCCTCTCCCAATCCCCCTCAAAAAGCCAGAGCCGCTGAGCCATGTGCACATTCATTCCCGTCATGCTAATGGCTGCAATGTGCCCAAGAGACTTCAGGTGAGAGTTACCGGAGCTGAGAAGGAATCCTGTTGTTTACTATGTCTAGAATTGTTTTATTTTCTCTTTTGTAATCGTCTTTCAAACTTCATAATTAGGAATTTAACCTCTTGTTTTACCAGGATAAACTTGTTTTCACCCTTAAGCATGTCTGGTATTAGAGGCAAGTCTAGGTGAAGCTATGAAAGGTGGATTAATGTCACTTTTTTCTCAGACAATGCATTCAAAAGAATGCAGCATGTGTCCCAGGACACCTGGCACCTGCCAGCAGCATGGAGCAACTTGGAGCTGGTGACCATGCTGGGCTGAGCTGCCAGGCCAGGGCAAGGCTTGGATTTGTCACAGGTTTGGTGGGGTTAGCAGAAAGACCTTTTGCAATGCCAACAAACATCAGATTGTCACAGGTGTTTGTGCTGGGTGGCACTGGAACCTGCACTCCCTCAGGAGCATTCAGACCACCTTCCCATTCCAAGATCTGTGCAGAACCTGTGGAACCAGGATCACACAAGCCGGGACTCATCACAAGCTGGCAGAAAATGAACAGTTATGGCNAGATATATATATATATATACACACATATATTTATGTTGATTCCTGCTATACAACTGAAAAAGCCAGAGCTGAGGCAAGTGGGAAGAAAACAGTCCCCAGGGCAGGTTGCGTTCAGGGCACCGCATGAGACATACTTTGCATTCCCTGAGCCAGAACCAGCTGCAACATATCCTATAGGCAAGAGGCAGGTCCCAGGCTCAGGGCAGGTCTGTAGCACTTCAGCAGCAACATCTGAGGCCAGTTCAGAATCTGAGGGTAGGCAACGCTGAAAGCAGGCCCAGGAGAGTTCATCTCTTCAAGATACTGGGCATGAACATCACTGAAGATCAAAATTGCCCTGGGGGGAAACAGTAACTGAACTTTTCCTCCATTTTCACTGTGCCTGACACTAGGTCAGCATTTACAGTGCAATTTCCTTTCCCACTATCACCGTCATTTGCATTTCCAATGAAAGACAACCTGAAGCACTGACAGAGATGATCTGACCTCTGAGATTCAGTAACATGTAAATAAACACAGACCTGTGCTCTGCCAGCCCCAGACCAGCCTCATTCCCCATTTCTTTGGTTTGGTTCTCACCAGGGAAGTGACACCGCAGGTAACTGTTTTTCTTTTTGAGGTTGATCACAAATTTTCTACCTTGTTTTCAGAGCCTCTGAAATTTAATGGAACACTCTATCAATTTATGTATACATGAAACCTGCTGCTTGCACTGCGGACCCTCCATGACCTTGGGTCACTCAGCAGTGGAAAGTAATGAAAAGAATTATTATTTCTGTGAAAAAAAAAAAATAATAATAATCAGGAGCAAAAGTAGAATGCTTTTGAGTGGAAAGTTTACAAACCAAGTTGGAACTGGACGCTTTTTCGCCGCTCTCATACATAGTGCTCACCATGGAGAGGACCATGGTACCCTCCAGCTAAATATACAGACAAAGAAAGAAAATGGGACGTACACAATGCAATGCAGGAGCAAAGCTGCGTCACATCAGAGAGGCATCTGATCAAATGCCCCAGAGACATGGTCAGCTCTTAGGAGACTGACAGGCAGATTTAAGCAAGCTGCACCTTGGTGTCTGTGTGCAGCTGTCTTTGTTCACCTTCCAGCCAGTGGATCTCAGATGGACACATGAACAGAGGCCTCCCAGCCACTCAGCCACAGCTGCGCTCAGAGGAGGAGGTCCCTGGCCCACATTATGCCCAGGGCTAGATTTTTTCTGTTCTCTCAGACTTAACAAATAATGAATCTTTGAAGTCCTTCACATCATTTTAATGACACATCTAAAGAAGGAATCAAGCGGATTGCTTTAAAAGGTTTCAGTAAAGCCACTTGGAAACTCTCCTGGAGTTAAGGACTCATTGTGAAGACAGTAGGAGAGGATGGGTACTGCAGCACTTGCAGCATGTGAAATCCATTCCTAGTGACCCAGGATACAGCAGTTGCTGAAGACCTGTCATTGCATGGCTGCATTAGCTGGAGGTGGAGGCAAATGGCTTGGATTAAACCATCAGTGGTGATTTCTGATGGGGTGCAGAAACCTGTCTGTGGAGTCTTACACAAGAGACACCAGCGATGTGGAAAAGGCAAGATACCACTTTTAGGTTAAACAAACAAACAGACAAACAAACAAAAACCCCAGTAGTTCCAAAGCAAAATATTTTGGTTTCCAAAAGCAGTTTTGCAGTTTTCTGATACTTCTTAGATGAAAATAAATAAATAAATAAATAAAACTTCTAATAAATTAAAAGTTTTAAAGAATGCTACTACTTCTGGGAAAGGTTTCATATGTTCAAAGACTTGTTATTTTGTCAAAAAAAAAAAAAAAAAAGAATAAAATTTCAGCCAAAGATTTCCAGCAAGCCATGAAGGCAGTGCAGCGTTATTAATCACTTTCTTGGACAATGTGTGTGTAATAAAACAAACTAAAATTAGCTGGCAAAAAATTTCAAAGAAAAGGCCATTTTCCAACATCCTGACAAATGAAATAAGTGGAGAACCAAACAAAGGGCTAAGAGTACAATTAAGGCAAAGCAGGAACCAAAGGGGCGACGCTGGTCCAGTGCACTTCGCATACCGTCTTTCATACCTCACAGCCCCCAAAAGTGCTTAATCAAAGTAACTGAAAGCAGGAGAATAAAATGATTTGCAGGTAAAGGAAAAAGATAAATGGAGACTGTGGCTTGTATCAGAGAGAGGCAGGGAAGGGGCTTTTCAACATTTCCTCTTGCAGAAATCTCTTCAGGCCACTTATCTTCATTGCTTGTCTCTGCAGTCTCTACTTTTTTTCCCCTCTTTAAATAAGGTGACAAATTGCACAGCATATTGGCAGTGAGAGAGCAGCATTGATTTATCTAATAATATTAGCATATTTTCAGTATCATTTTTCTGTCTCATTCTTTACACAGCTCATCATCACATTCATTGTTTTTTTTGCCGCTGCCGCCAGGCTTTGAGGCAAGGTGTGTTACTACTGACCACATGAGGCTTTTCCTTGCCTGGCCACCTACGTAATAAGCTCTGGTTATTCCTCCTAATCTGGTAGTTATCCATCTCACTTTTCATCCGACAGCAGTCTACTCATTCACCTGAATTTGGCAGGTACACCTGGATTTTTTCCCCACTCTTCTGAGGTCTTGATTGACCTCGGTAGTTCTGTGTGATCCGAAAATCTTACATTGTTCACTTTCTTTTCAAGATCATACACAGCACCGCCCAGGTCGATGTCAGACTCACGAGTTAAATGCAAAATGGCATTCACCCAAAACATAAATTACATCTACACACAGAGCCAACTTAGGAAGCTTAGAAATAAAAGCTTGTGTTTGAATAATATAACGGTCATGCTTTATTTTATCAATTATGTTAGGGGTCTTTCGGTTAATGGTTTACTTTTTTCCCTGGACATGGAAGAGTATCAGCATGTAAAGGGAAAGCATTAACACTACATTAATGGTGCTGCGCAGACCAAGACAGGGGTAACAAAGCACAGTGAAAGGTCGGAGTTAGTGCATCCAAGGGATGTCCTTGTTGACGCGTCCTTGAACCATTTTCCCCACCCTCGGGAGCTTCTGTCCCCTCGGCAGCTCTCTGGAGCAGTTCACATAGCTGCAGGTTTCCGTGGAGCTGGTGATGTTCTGAAATTTTGCAGCTTGCATAAGTGTGCAAATATATTGCATACTGTGATGACGAAGAAGTACGCTGCTGCTTCATGGCTCACACACGCTCTTTGCCATCCTTTTCACAACTCTTAACCATCAGAATTACCTTTCTTTTTCAGAAGGACTGCTTGGGGTTCAATGGTATCATCTCCTTGGACTCCCAGCTGACCCACTGGGAACAGAGACTTAAAAATAAAAAGGCTTGTCCTAATCTGGGTGCACTGGAAGCAAAGAAAAGAGCTTCTGTACAGACCTGGCAGTGGGGAAATAGTGACAATAAAGCGAAAGCAGCACTGCTCTCTCTATCTGATTGGACACTCTTGCCAGAAACAAAGAAATTCAGATCAGCTGACTGAACTTTTTTATATCACCTCCAACAAATGAGAGAAGGAGATATATTATTATATAGAAAAGAGAAAAAATACATAGTAATATTACAAACTGTAAAAAGTATATCCATGCAGAAATTTGGAGGGCAGGTTCCAGGGCAATGACAGCCCAAAGCACTGCACAAGGGGCCAGGCAGTGTTGGATAGGGTCAGACTGACCCAGATGGCACTCTTGTGGACCTAGGGCCCACCCTGCACAGAGAAAATAATTGCACACAGGGTGCATGTGCTGAGTGATGCTCCAGGACCTCCAGAGAACAAGAGGAAGGCTGCGATGCCCTCTCAGCAGCTCCAGGGTTGCACAGCTGCTCTAATTGCAGTCCTTCTGCTTGGCCAAGGACAGTTCTCATTGCAGGTGGTCTGTAAGGCAGCTGGGCTCCAAGCTCAACCCTCAGCCACGCTCTGAGCCGGGTGAGGTGTGTCGGGTGTGGTGGGAGGCACTCAACATGAGCAGCTGTCAACAAGGAAGTCATCAGATGGCACCTCCTGCTTGGACTCTCTGTCTGATGCTCCAAGCACAGCGCATGACAAGAGAAACAGGGGAAGAGAATCCAAGAGGGCACCAAGGACGTAAATGTCTCATGGTAAGCTAAGACTTGACACAGGCCACTTTGGCACAACTGCCCAAGAGCAATTAGCTAGTTTTGTGCAAGGCATGCTGTGGGATTGTTTCTGAGCAGGGTAATGTGGAAGGTCCTTCTCCAGTTATGTACTTTTCTTTTTTTTCTTCTTTTCCTATTTTCTTACCTCCTGTCTCTCCTGAGATGTGTTAAGGAGTGGGAGATTGGCACTGGGAGAGAAGGCAGAGATCTTTGGACCTCTTTAACCCAAAGCTCCCCCTCAGACCAGAAGACTCAGGAACCCTTTTTCTCTCCCCAAAATGCCTATTTACATGGCAGCAGGGCTAGCGTCCCTTCTGCCAACCTTTGCACAGGTGCAAGATCTGTGTGCTTCTACTCAAATGACCATCCTTCCAAGGACTCCACGTGCGCTTAGGGTCTGTCCTCCACAGTTTCAAGCCATTTTCTATGGCTTCAATAATAATTTATACCTCTCCTTTATCTGCATATTATATTTAAGTTTGTTAGATTAACTCGTGGAGCCAGTGTTTAAACCCAGAACTGTTTAGATGCCCTCCTCTCATGTCCTGCACAGGAGCAAGCAGACTCCAATCGCTTCTGTGCCAGGACCTGCAGTTGCATCACAGAGTGTGCAGGAACCCAGTGACCTGGCTCTTCAGGAGGCAACTGTGATTTCGTTCTTAGCTCAGAAATTGTTTACACACAAACAGGGAGAAGGATGTCTCAAAACATGGAAAAAAAGTACTTTGTTACTCCAATTTCAAAATTTTTTTTGTGGTGGAGACAAATGCAAAAATTTCAGAAGGAATCAAAATAGTTCAAAATAGTTGAAATAACTGGAATTTTTATCTGTTCATTTTGCTAGAAATAAATATTTGGTTCACTCCAAAGTGCCTTTTTTAGCTTTCTAAAACTTCCAACTAATCAATAAAGGAGAACACAATTATTTACCAAGCTTTTAGGTTTTTAATAATGAAACATTCTCTCCTTATAAGGAAAGTCAACAGCCTTTGTTCTGAGGTAATTCAAGTGTCTCCACTCCCAGGAACGTTTCCAACTTTTTGCCTTAGATGTTTTGTTNTTTTCCCATTTTTTTCTTTGATTTTTTTTTTTTTTTTTTTTTTTTTTTTTTTTTTTTTTTTTTTTCCCCTTCACGGCACCTGACCTTTCCTCTGAGCTCCTTCCTTCCCTCTTTAATCTGTAACTATTACTTCAGTTGAGTGATTGGCTTGAGTTTTTGTATTTTCCTTGAGAGTAATCCATGCCTCTGCAGTGTGGACAGTGCTTCTTTTTGCTTCCTGACAAGGTAAAATTAATTCCCAGTCCTAGAGCCTGGGTTCCAAGGTATTTGGACATTATCCAGTTCAGCACTGTGAAAGCTCAGGCTTACATTATGGTTTGTAAGGTGCTCATTAGCTACTGAAACCACAAGAAGCTGGGGATGTTTGGGCACAGAAGAGAACTGGAGATCACCGAGAGGCAGAAGTTGGCTCCAGGAGTGGAAATGTCCACGCTGCGCTGGGCATCGCCGTCGCAGACTCACTGGAGGGGAACAGCAAGGGACTGGGATGGGGACCTCTTGTGTTGGGAAACCAGTCAAGAGGGAATGACAAGAGGGTGGGCAACTGACTGCCTTACCTCCGGCAGGGTTACCAAAAACTAGAGCCTGGATCTCCCTCTGGAGCTGAGGCTTCTGGTCTGCAGTTTCACACTTCTGTGGAATCGTCACCACTATGCACGCATGTGAGATCTCTGCCCGTCCATTTTTTTGGGATGGGCAGCCATGCACTCCTGGGCCCATGAGGAGGACAGGTACCAGGGCCCATGCCACTGCAATGAGAGCACTCAGAAAGGAAGGAGAAGTAGCAGAGCTGATCCTGCTCCTTAATTTATTTCTGTTTGTGAAGATGGCAGAATTGGAGTTCATGTTGGTGAAGTACAATGAGCTGAAAACCTTGGGGCAAATACAATATTGATATTATTATAAGTCTTCATTTTCAGTATTAAAAAAAATGTTTTTTTTTTTAATACATACAATGTGGTACAAAGCTTGTTGTATAGTGAGAAATAGCTAATGTCCACAATTATTACAGGAAGTACAAATCTGCCTCTGTGATGACCTACCTTGGATGTGATGGTTCACTATGATATTGGCAAAAAAAGACCAAAAAATAATATGAAAAAGGATATGAGATACTGAGTCTCCTTTGTAGAGAGACACAAGGCTTTTTGATGCAGGTCAGGGGAAGACTTGGTTGGCTGCAGCAGGACAGAGGAGCTAAGCACTTTGGTGTCCACAAGTGGCTAGAGTAAAAGATTTTGCATGCAAAAATGAAGGAAAATAACCTGAATGTGGGCTTGCTGCCCTGAGAGGACGGGCTTCTGTACTGAAGTTTTCCTTAGAAAGAGAGCAGGAAAATGGAAAGGGACAAATAAACCAAAGGGAGACAGGATGCAGGTTTCCTACACAAAAGTGAGGCCTTGGGACACGCCCTACTAAAGACACAGCCTAGCTGATAAAGGAGTCAGTGGCATGACCGATGGATGCTGGGGGAAGACCAACATCCATTGGCAAATAGCAGTGAGAAAGGAAAGGAAAAACAAGCCCTACACAGAGCAAATGGCTCTTCAAGAGAAGCAGCCACTGCAGGGCTGATGGGATGTTTCTGCAGCCAGTGCTGGGGTAGCTCACTGCATTATTCTTGTTGGAACAGCTCTGTTCAGCCGTGTGGTGAGTCACTCCAGCATATTTAGATCCTTACATAACCAATGCCATAAGGCAAGGTGTTACAGCACTGCTATGCCAACGCAAATGCCCAGGGACTAGCTTTGCACTCAAGAAAATGAGTAAGCACCCCCTCCAGAATTGACTGAGAGCATCTCTGAGACATCACCAGCATGGTATTTTGCAACAGGGATGAGCTGGTGCTCTGCCTTCGGAGGCAGAAGTTTTACCAAATACAGTGCTGGAGAGACAAGACTGAAAATTCCTCAGGGCTATTTCTGCACTACCAGTGCAAACCCTGCCTGATGGAGTTATTGCTGCAGTGACCCGCTGGTGTGTGTTAAAGCACCAGGGGTGAAGTGTTCAGCTGACATCGCAGGGCCCTTGAGGACCCAGGAGATACAGGTGAGCATCGTTGCAGTCCACCCACAAACAGGAACTGACCATGGTGTTTGCAGGTATGATCTGAAAAGCAGTAGGCATATTATTCTCAAATCACTCAGTAATGTTGTCTCCTGCAGAATTACAGGGCTCTCTAGCTTTGTGCTGTTAAGTGTGAAGTGGCCTTAACAGCAGGTACTGTGTGCTCCAAGCTCTGTTTCTCACTTGGCTGCCCAAAAGAGCAGGTGCCTCCCACATGCCCCCTGCAACAAGGGGAACTCTCCTTATTAAAGGGTCAGTCCCCTGGAAACAGAAAGGCAGTCCTGTCTTGCAAATTCACACCACACCCAGCACTTGCTTCCAACCAGGCTGGTAACCACTTCAAAGCATCACTGCCCTGAGTAATACTAATTCCTGAGAGGGCTAAATCGGCACTTCCTAAATAGGAGCACTTAGCAAACCCCAAGGTATCTGTGCTGAACATCTGACTGCCTGATCCAAAGGCAACTAGGAAGACTGAGGGTCAGAAGATTCCAATGCCTCTTCGGCAGCAGAACATTTCCTGGGTGAAAGATGATGCCAGAAAGTGATGTAGCACTGAATCACAGCGTGGTTGGGTGGGAAGGGACCTTAAAGCCCACCGAGCCCCAGCCCCTGCTGTGGGCTGATTACCACCCACAGGATCAGGCTGCCCAGCCTGGTCTAGTGACTCCTGACTTTTCAGAATAAGAAGAGGGCAGTGAGCCTGTCAGTCTGACCGTAGGAAAGATTTCTTACCCACAGCCGGTGACAGGGTGGGGCTGCATGTGAGGAGGTGCTGGACAGCCTGTGACACATCTTCCTACAAAAACTTACCTATGTTGCTTTGGAGTGGGTAGAACAGAACTCATAACCCACAAGCCAAAGTCAAATTGTATGAGGTTAGATCAGAGCCACTGCTGTACCAGAGACAGAGCAAGAAACCCCATTTCCTCCAGGAGGGGTTGTGCACCTCCACCCTGCCTTAAAACATGCAGACCAATGAGAGAATGCCAGCGTGTTTTGTCAACGGGGTGAAAAGCTGTGCTTATCAAACCTTCCTTTGCCTTCAAAGACCTACTCGTGGCAACAAGTCAACTCTTTTCTTAAGAACTCGGTTCTTAGATTATTAAAGTGTAAACGCCTTTTTCCAAAGCCGGGCCCATTTCCTGCCTACAAACTCCAGTCCTTCGAGTGGGTTCCCTCCAGAACTGTGGCTGTCTTTCTAATTCACCTCAAACCACCTTGCTGGCCTCAGTCTGCAACCTCAGCACTGTACAGACTGCTCTTTAGATCTCAGACTTCAGCAGATTTCGCTTGGTTGCCTGGGTAAAACAGCATATTACCACAGCAGCCTATTCAAATGGAGACCTCTCCAACAGACCATCCAGAATCCTGAGGGGGAACCGATTTTTTGCACAGGTGGATAATGGTAGGACAAGGGGGAATGGGCTAGAACTGAAAGAGGGGAGGTTTAGGTTAGACATCGGGAAGAAATTCTTCACTGAGAGAGTGGTGAAGCGCTGAAACAGGCTGCCCAGAGAAGTTGTGGATGCCCCGTCCCTGGAAGTGTTCAAGGCCCGGCTGGATGGGTTCCTGGGCAGTTTGATCTGGTGAGCTGGTGGCTGGCAGCCCTGTCCACGGCAGGGGGGTTGGAACTAGATGATCTCTGAGGTCCCTTCCAACCCAAGCCATTCTATGATTCTATGACTCTATGATTCTATGATTCTAGTCGTTTTGCTCTTGATTTTGTGACTGCCCCATTTCCACCTTGGCTCTAGGACAGGATTAAAGTTCAGTATCCCACAAACTCATGTGCTGGGTATTCTTATGTCCCCTGAGACTTTACAAACTCTCCCCTTCCAAGGGAGATCAGGTATTCTTGGTCTAAAATCATGGTTTCATGTAAGCCAGAACCAAAATCAGACATCATCAGGAATTGCTTTCCTGACATGTCAACAGGTGCATCTGATTATCTGCTCTCTGATTAATTCGTTTTCTCCCATTTCTTTTACCAAGAAGCAGAATGGCACAAGGCTCTGTAAATAGGATGACTGAAGCCCAGAATGTCTCAGGCACACATTTGATATAAACACTGCAGCTTCTGACCCGCTTGCTCTTTACTTCTGGCACGTGTTGCTGAGATGTGGGCTAGTCACAAATGATAATATTCTGTTCTACACAGAAAGCTTCTTCAGCCTTTTGAAGAGGGGTAAACTGTCACTTTTTTTTCTGTTTTCCCTTCTTTGTCTATCAAGATCAGATACATTAACACAACCAAGCAGTATGTCACGGAACAGGACCTGAAGGCATCTGCGTTCTCCTTTCCACCATGGCTAGTTCACAACAGGTTGCAAATCCCATTCCCACACAGACCTTCTGCAATAAATGCAAAAGCCAGTAAGCCAAGGCTTAGCTGAGTTAAGAGTCCAATTCAGCTAGCTGTCAGCAAAAACAATTGGTTACACTCTAAGAAGTACATATCCACCAGGTAATAGCTGTAGTTAAAATATACATAAAACTTGTTCATGCTGTAGCTAGGCAAATCAAGTTAATCATTCACAAGCTGAAAGCAGGACAAGAGTTACAATGCTGAACTACTGATAAAGAAAAATAATTTCCTTGAAATACCATCCCTTAGTTCTTTAAATACCAAACAATTTTCTGTATCAGTGTCATAGGTAGGTCAACAGAAGGACACACTGCTGACTGTCACTTCATTCCTCGATGATTGCAGTCAAAAAGTAGAACAAGGTTCCAAACTTTGCCCTATCAGCTGCGGAATTGCCTCCAACATTGCAAAACAAGGCTTGCGTGTGCTGCAGCAGCAGCATCCCTCTTCTGTCTCTGAGAACATGGACAAGAGAGGAACTTGAGCACAAAACCAGGGAGTTTGGCTGCAGCTGCTGATGCATCTCGCAGGCAGAAAACTTCCAAGGCACTTCCTGCCCGTGATCAACAGCATTCCTGCATCTTTGCAAATCAAGGCTGTTTGGGGTGCAAAACCCAAATATCTCTGCCCTTGGTTCTCCAGCCCCTGGCATCCTGCAGCTGTTAGAGCACTCACTGTGGGAGTGGGACTGCTCAGTGCTAAGACAGAGTCCTGGCTTCACAGAAGGTTTAGCAAGAGAGGTGGAAGACCTTTCCCCAGGTGATGAACAAACCCTTTGGAGAGGCAGGTTCAAACCTCTTCGTGTGGATTAGTGCAGGACGTCAGGGCACTCATCTCCTCCAGTCAGCTAGCAACCCTACCACGGTCTTGTGCTATGGAGAAGATTCATTCAGCAGCACACTGAAGCAGAGACAGGCATAGGCTAGGCAAAGAATCATGGACAGACATTTCAGGATCAGAAATAATTTCCCAGCAGCAGCTGTGGGCAGCCCTGTTTGGGTAGCGCAGTGCTGAACTTTACCATGCCTAAGCTAGACCAGTGCCACAACCCTGAGGGGTACTGGGCATCTGTGCTGGTAGCAAACATGTGCCCTGCACTGCCAGGTCTCATTCTGCTCTCATTGCTCATTCTCTTCTCTGGATGACAAAAGTTGTTCCCAGCCTGCAGGCAAGCTGCAAACACCGAAACATGCACTCTACATTAACAATAGCAACCATTTTCAGATCACATTCAAGTGCCTAACTGACTAAAATGCAAAGGTGTCAGAGAGAGAGAGAGCAACCCTTGAAGGATGCATCAGACATGGAGGTGTTGTTCCAGCTTGCCCACACTCTCCCACTCTCTGCTACCCCTGATCTTGAGATGGCAGATCTCCACGGTTCAGACAGTGGGGCATTGAGCTTCCAGCATATGGAAACACACAACCAAGTCTGAGGGTCCTCATGAAAGAGAAAATTCAGTTTCTCTTTTCAAGACATACACAAATAACTGCCCAGCTGGGCTAAGGCTCCAGGTTCCTAGCCGCAAAGTGGAAGCCCTACCCAGCACCAGGATGCAGCAATCAGTGTTACAACTTGTATTTGACATCTTCCTTAAATCCCCAGCTCCTAGTCATGGTGTGATGTGAGACTCAGATATTTTCACAAAGATTAAAGTATTCTCCTAGCTGCTCTGCTTGAAAGCACACTTCAGACATGACATTTGCTGGCTCAACATCAAAAAAGCAATTAAAAAAGACCCACACTGACATATTCTATACAGCCAGATGTTTAAGTCAGTGTTATACTGATGTAATTTTCATATAGATTTGTGATCTTTTACATTCCTGAGCTTAGTGGAAAGTATTCTGCTAACCCCTCTAGGGATATGACCAATAAAACAGTAGCTGAACTGTGTGCTTCTTGGTAACTAAAAGTTTTGCCTTGTCCTTTATCCAAGTAGACTGCGTTTCATTTTTTTTTCCAGTTTCCACACCTCTTCTCAAGTTTTTTGCCTGTGTGCCATGCAGTCATTGTCCCAATTGCCCCCACTGCAGCCTTCCGTCTCTCAGAAAATGATGCAAGTTTGCCAGAGCAATTTAAGGTATGGTTGAGGGGAAGAGGGGATGGTGCAAAGGAGTAACAGTCCTAGCCACCTGCTTGGCTCCTCTTTTTGCAAGGAAATAGCATGGTCAGAACACACAAGTGCACTCACCAACAAGCCCAAGCAAAGCAAGGTGCACTTGAAGCAGCACACCCCCGCGTACATTTCAGGCAGTGCTCAGCCCCACTTGTCCTTCCTTGGTTGGCCTAAGAGTTGACATGCTCCCACCAGGCAAACAGGAATATTTCCTCTCTGTATTTAGGAGATTGGTAAGCGTATGCTAAGTGTTTGCTTCACACCTCTTGCTTCAGGCTTACTATAGAACAAGCTGGGAAGAAACAAGCCCTCAAGGGGACGAATCTGAGTGTGCAGCCACTCACTTGCAAAGCATGCCCCTCTATCCAAGGGATTTCTGAAGCACCAGTCACACCCAGCTCTGAGCATGCACCATCACATACTGGATGTTCATCACTTGACTGCAATCCTGCAAGACCAGCAGCTGCGACACCTCTGTTTACAGATTTAACAACAGTATCCAACCACACAGCAGCAACAGTAATGCAATCCTGAGGTCATTTAGGTAGAAAGAATTAAAGACAGATGAACTGGAACAGCAGCACAAAGGCAGCTCCCTTACGCCTCTGAGGCCTGGTGAGAGCCTTCCCCAAGCCTTCCTGCTGCAGAGCCCCCGGGTGACTCCTGCTTCCCACGGGCAGTGCAAGGTCCCCAGCCCATCCCTGAGGCGCACCTTCAAGATGCTTTTGAACTGCAGCCTCTGATGCCTCAGTTCCTCTGTACGAGGGACTTTGCACAGCTCAGTGCAAACGCTCAGTGAAGGGCAGATCATCACCAAACTGGTTTGTTCTTCACGCTGCTTTTTGATAAACTCCTGCACCCTTGATATTGGCTAGTGCTAAGAGAACAAGCAAAAGAGACATCTGGCTGGACCTGAAGGCCCATTACTACATTTTTTCTGAGCTTTTTGAACTGGTAAACAGCTGCAGAAAATTGTTTTTTCTGATATGTGTGAGTATGCTACAGTTCAAGTTTTGTGTGTCTGTTTAGAGTGCATTGGTGGAGGGAGGGAGCTGCATTTAGAGATTAGGTCTGTGCATTTTTGCATCTCTGCGTGCAACATCTTGGTCATGTGTGTTCAAATATCCCTGTGCCCCACACATGCCAAGTACACATGACACACAGAAAAGTGTCCCCAGCCTCTTGCAAGGCAGTGAGAGCATATGTGGAGGCAGCAAGCCTCATTGCTTTCCAAAAACTGGGCCTGGCAACAGCTCCATGTGTAAGCTGAGAGCCTGACCTACAACCATTGTCACACAAGGCCTAAGTCCTCCAATCATTGCTCTGTCAGCTAGGAAAAATGGAAACCTCTTCCCGAAATAAGCCATTCAGGCAGGGTGAGGCATCAGCTGTTCCCCAAGCAAGGCAGCATCTTCCCATCGAAAATGTCCATGGGGGAAATGTGGCTGCTTCTTGCCTGCGTCTCTGACACAATGAGGAAGATGATGGCAGTGTTGGGGATGCAGACATAAACCCATGCCTACCCTTAGGCTTTTGTCTGTCAAGGACTGCAGTGTGGTCACTTTTCCCAAGAAACTGGGGTAAAGCTGCACTGTGACAGCCCGGGCTGTGGAGCTGCTCCTTCCATTCCCCCTAAGCTTCTGCAGGCGCTGCGTACACTTCTCACTGGTGCTTCTCTGTCAGAGAAAAGAGTTGGTTGTGTGCCAGTTTACTCTCTCATCTCCAGAATGTGTCCTCCATTCACAGCTGCCTTTCAGTGACATCTGAGAGACTGTGAGGTTGGAAGGACTCACTGGAACTCACCGCTGTGACACCTGGCTTCACCCAGGCTGGGGAACTCACCCCCTTCCCTGTCACTGCGCCCAGTGCCCCGTGCAGGACCCCACAGCTGCCATAGATCTTTCCCTCAAGGACACCCTGGCTGCTGCCCGTAGCCCGGGCAGCCTGTGCCTGTGGTGTGAGGTTCCCCACGAGCAGGTACCCGTGCACACCAACACTCAGAGCTGGGCAGAGGTTTGGTGTCGCCTTTCCCTGGCTGCTCACGGCACTCCTATTTCTGCGTGGCCCTTCCTCAGAGCATCCCTCCAATGCTGTATTTATACCAGCCATGTCTGTGCTTTCAAATGCACCAGATCACCCTCTCTGAAGCAAACCAGAAGTGGTTCTGGGGACGGTTTGCTCCAGGAAGGCTTCTGCAGGCAGCACGGATGGAGCTGTGCTCCGTCCAAATCTGTCTAAGCAGACTGGGTGCCTGTAAGCCCTCCCCCACACCCTCCCGCTGGGTTTTAAAACACACAGCACATGTCCTCAGCTTTGTGCTCCAGAAACATCACGCTGTGACAAAGCCATCACTGTGACCTGAGAAACCACTATGGAAACAACAATATTGCAGAAAAGTTCAGAAACAGCCACGCTGAGAGCAGTTTGGACCCAGCACTGCACCCTGGGGGCTTCCCCTAGCAGTGGGATACGAGCTGTTTGGCTCCAGTGGGCCAGGGGATGAGAATCTGCCCATGGGGTGGGTGTCCTCAGCAATACGGACCTAGCCACTGTGACAAATTCATTTCTTTGTGAACCCCATATGCATGAGCAGACACTGAGCTGCCCTTTAGCACTGCTTCTCTTTCTTTTATTGCCCTGCGTTTCCTCTCGTCACATCTTTCACCTGTGCCTTTCCTTGACCTGATGTCCTCCTTTTGACTTAAATCTAAAAATCTGCCTACTGCAGAAAGCAAAATGGAAGAGCAAGGAAAAAATAGCAGGGAAAAGGTGGAAGAAAAAAGGGGAAATAAGGTGGAAAGCTAGAAGATACAGAGAGGGGAAGGAGAAGCAGAGCAGAAGCACAGTGGCAGGATGGAGACGAGGAAAGGTGTGCAGAGATGGGTCTGAACAGTGAAGGCTGAAAGTTTGCTACAGGAGAAACCAGCCTGGAGAGCATGTCAGCAGCCTGCCAGCCACAGGGCAGGAGTCCTTAGCAGAGCATTTCCCTTCAGACCCTTCAGCCCACTGACCCAGACAGGCTGATTCCCACTGTGTTCACAATTTCCATTTGCTTTATCAGTCGCTGATTTTGCTGGTCTCCTCCACATCCTGTCCCCTCCAAGCTACTTGGCCAGGCTTCCCCCCTGCTGACACGTCAGGAGAGAAGTGCAAGGCCTCAGCCACTGCTGGTCTGTCAGACTTTTCAACACCGTCTCCTAGCAAGCTTCCCTAGGGAAGAAGTGACAATGTAGACAGGGCTGAACCGCTCAGGCGCAAGCAAGAGAGATACTCGAGGACATGTGGGCTGAGCACCCTGGGTCCTTGCTAGATCTTGGTGGCAGGTCCATCGGAGCCGCAGTCTGCAGGGCTAAGGCATGAGCTGCAGTGCGGCTCCCTGCCTGCATCTCTGCTCAACACTCCATAGCTTAGAGGTGGTAGAACCATTCCCACCTGACGTTATCCCATGGTGGGCACAAAACAAAGGTGTTTTGATACCCAAAAACCCACGTTTTCAAGCTAAGCCTCCAGCCCTTCGCTTAACCTATGACACACGTGCACATCACCCCTCCGTCTCCTGTGGACCAGGAGCGGAGCATCGCATCGCTCGGGCAGCGTCACCCGGGAGCCGAGCAGTTAGCTAACGAGCCTGGCATGCACGCGGCAGCATCGTGGGAATGTTTGGAGCCAGGGCTGGTCCCAGCACCAGGGTGCCGATGGGAAGACGGGCCCCACCCTTCGGACCGGGATAATATTTTTCTAGTGCCTTGCAGTGATTGGCTTTTGTTTTGCTGAGTTGTTGCTATGCACCTGAGGCTCCGCAAGGGAAGCCAGCTCTCCAGAGGAAACAACGCTGGCAAAAAAGTCACCAAATCATTGTTCTGGCTGCTTTCTGTGTCATGAACAAACACATGAATCTGCACTTGTTTATCGGGAGCACAAGGGCAGGATTGTGCCGGCTATCCGCAGAGGTGATTTGTCTGTTGGACCTGCTAGTCTCGGTGGCAGCAGTTAGCCCCAAAAACAAAACCAGGAAGAGACTAAGTGTTCCCATACAACTTCGAGCACAATCAGCAGCCCTCCTCGAAAGCGCCTTTAAAACAAGAAATGGGAGAGGGAAAAAACAATTAGCACCAGAGACTTTGTTAAAAAAAAAAAAAAAAAAAAAAAAAGACAATTCTTTCATTAATCAGAATCTTATCAGCAGCAAGGTGATATAAAGCCAGGGTTTAATTGGAACGGAGAAAATGTGTTTGTGCTGGTGTGGAGAGCCTTGTCTATGCGAGCAGGAATGTGGCCTGCATCCTGTTTTCTTTACCAATGGGGGAGGAATTCGCTCTGTGATTCCTTGAAAGGCTGCGGCATGTTTTCCACCAGCTCCATGCTGCGTTTGTGAATTACATCCCTGTTAGCATCCTGGACAGCAGCTTTGTGCTCAGAAGGATCCCTAATCACCAGCTACGTTCTGCAGGAAGAGAGCAGCTGCTCCATGAACAGCCACGGGTGCTCTTGGCACCTGCTGGTCCCTCGCACCCCATCTGATTCCACCGGTGTCTATGGACCAAAGGATAATTCCCAAAGCAGAGAGATTTAAGATCCCAAAGATGGTTTACCCACTGACACTGACCCCCTTATTCACCCGGGCCTTTGCAGAAGGCAAGAGAGAAAGCACATAGCAGGCTGTGCTGCACCCTGCAAGAGGCTGAGTGCTTCCTTGGTGAGCTGAGTGCTCTCGGCTCCCGGGGGGATCAACAGAAGGCAGTGGGCCTCAGCACCATGCAGGGCAGGACCCTCCAGTCCCTCTGCTCCTCTTGCCCCATGAGGTGCCTTTGAAGGGCTCTTGCTCATTGCCTTCTTCATGGTGAAGCATTTAAACTAACAGGTTTTAGACTAAAATTGGTAAATGATTTTTAACTAAAAGAGGGGAGATTTAGGTCAGATGTGAGGAGAATATTCTTTACTCAGAGGCGGTGAGGCCCTGGCCCAGGCTGCCCAGAGCAGCTGTGGGTGCCCCATCCCTGGGGGTGCTCCAGGCCAGGCTGGGTGTGACCTGGGCAGCCTGATCTGGGGGGTGGCAGCCAGCCCCTGGCAGGGGGGTTGGACCTAAATGATCTTTAAGGTCCCTTCCAACCCAATCATACTGTGATGCTGTGATTCTTAATCCTCAAGGACAGAATTCAACTTCTGTCAGCTCCTCAGCTCTAACCCTGGTGCTAGGAAAAGACTGTGATTTATCCAGGACTTCCCTCTCTGCCCAGGGTACTTTCTGCTTCTTTACCTCTGTACCATTTTAGCACTGGCCTCAGCTGTCTTGCCCCATGGTGCTCCAGTGAGCCTTCACCCTGTTTCAACACCAAGGCACAAAACAGTAGGCAATATGTAACACCGTGATACACAAAATTTGTCAACACCTTTTCTCTGCCTCCCAGCCCAGCCTCTCAGAAACCCAGTCACAGTCACGCTTCTACCTTGCTTTTTGCCAGTGCCGTTGCTGACTGCTGAACAGACTTACCCCAGATTCAACAGTGTTCCCTGCACCAGAACTCTGGTTGGCTTGGAGGGAGATTTCACCTGCCCAGTCCTGCTAGGACTGTCCCTGGGGCACTGGCTCCAGATGTCTGGCTTTTGTAGGCAGGAGAAGGAATGTCACCCAAAAGCAAGTTTGAAAAAGTGTGACAGATTCACCCAGCATTTCAGCCCAGCATAATTAAGCAGCATTCTCATTCACGTCATCTCCTGGCTCTGGCATAGGTTTTATTATAGTCATTATGAAGACAGATATTACTTTTGGATTGACTCACTTGATGGGTTGATCAGCACTTTATTGTAGCCTCCAGTTATAGCACTTTTTATGGCATCCAGAAGAACTTAACCATTAGAACACTATTAGGAAGCTCACTGGCAGCTGATTAAGTTGCTGAAGGTCAAAGACATTTTTCTTAATTGCTCCATGTGTGCTCTCTCCTCCTCCCCCTCCAACAGAGCTGGAGGGAGATCATTCTGTTTTAATAATAAAGTCACAGAGGCATACCTCGTATTAGCCATCAAGTCTCCAGGGAGAGGGTTATTCACCATATAAGATCTTGTCTAAACAGTTATGGTCTTGCTACTGAAATGAAGTCTTGGAGATTTTCATGGCATGTATTGTAAACTATCCCCAAAAAAGGAAAAAAAATAAAGCCATCAGTGTGACTGATTGAACTGGTTAACACATCTTGCAAATAATGTTGTATTAGGGTCATTAAAAAATGAACGCATGGATATGCTGAAAGGAGGTCCCTGTCTTTGTAGGGAAGGGAATATGATTTTCTAACCCCTCACAGCTCCCAGGTATATCACCAGGAAACCCTGTCAAAGGCTAGACATCCTGGAGATTGTAAAAGTCTTTTTGATCAGCCCTGTCATTCCTTCCTTTGGAATGCAGCGCTTCTGCTGTTTTCCCATTGATTCACAAAGGCAGGCTGCTGAGCAAGGTGTTCATATCCTGTCTTCCAGCCTGCACCAGCTGCACACTGAGCTGTGCTTTCAGCGTGTTCCAGGTACACTACAGGAATGACTATTTCCAGCAGAGACACTTCAGCTGAGACAATGGGATGCTCCTCACATCACCCTTTCACACACAGAAAAGGTGAAAGAGTTTGTTTAAATCAAAGAACAAGCAGCTCTCTCCTCCGTGCTCCTCACCTGAGCAGAGTGCACCCATTGGGGTCTCAGCACCAGGCAAAAGGGAGGTCCCCTCTCCACCACACCACTTCCAAACCCATCACTGCCCACCAGACTTACCTGGAGCTCATTGGCAGGGTGAGGCACGAGTCTGTGTTACCCAGCACAGCTGCTGAGTGCAGTTTTGAACCATGTAATTACTCAACCTGTCTGTGCCCATTTACATTTTCTGCTTCAGCTGCCTCTTTCTCACAAGACTCCAGGTCTTACCTGAGATGAGAAACTAAAATCACTAGAAGTCATTTCTTTGGTAAACTCTACCTGCAAAATCTTGGTGGACCTGGCAGCCTTCCACTTTCCAGTCTCAGCCAGACATTTAGCTGCTCATGGAGCTTCATCTTGCAGCTCCAGACTTGTCTGATCCAACCAAGGTCACCAAAACAGCAGAATTTTTTTCCTCGGCTTCTCTTGAGTTGGATTTCTACCAGCTCAATTTGCTCACCAAGGTTTACCCTAGCACCAGAGCCAGCCAATAGTCAACGGGAGATGAGGACTGAGGGGTGCAGGGTTGCCCTGTTGCAGGTTGTTAGGTTGACCTGGTGGCCTCAAGAAGCCCCTCCATCAAGGGGGGGTCAGTGAATTCCTCTCTCCTTTGCTGGACAAGCTGAGGGAGAAGCACTGTGCAGAGGAGCGCACCGTTTCCTTTGGACAAGGGAGTGGCTGTAATGTCACCTCAAAGGTCTTACGGAATTTCCATGGGGAGAGGCACCCAGTTACTCAACAGTGAGCGGGTGTGATGTTGAGGACAGGATTTCAAACAGGCTGAGGCAGCAAAATGCTCTTGCTGAGTGTCAGAGGAACTCGTGGCAGGTGGGAGCGTGCTTCTCCCAATGGTTTCGTGCTGGCACTGCCTGCCTCTCTGCATCCTGCTTTCTGACCAATTCCCTCCTAGAGGATGTGATGAATGGTTAAACCTGGGCCCTGATGGGAAGGATTTCAGTGCTTTATACTTCATTGTTGCCTGGATCAGACAAGGCAATGGACAATGTTTCAGACAGAAGACATTTGCAGAATACCATGGCAGTCTCATACAGGAGTGACTGATTTCTGTAACAGATCAAACCACACAGACAGAGACCTGTTGGGAGATCTGTGATGCTGGGCCCCACTGCAGACCCCACAAAGCCATTGGCCAGAGCTGCTGAAGCTGAAGGAATGGGGACTAGATGCTGACCCACAGGAAAGCATCACCCAGCACCCATCATTCAGTGTCCCTTGCCTAGTGTCCCTAGGCCTCATTTCAGAAGGCTCTTCTGCAAGGAGATCCAGACAAAGGCAGAGCAAAACTATAAATTGCCAGGCAGGAAAACTTTTTAGCAGAGCAGATATCTTGTGTGGACAGCCTCTTCTTTCCACATGAGCATGGAAGACTGGCAGAGACCTTGAACCTACCTGGAGACACTTTGCTCAAGGCATCTTTCTGTTCTTACATCAACAATCTCCCAAGCAAAATCTATCAGTTCAACAAATGTGAGATGTAAAAAAAGTTCTTGAAGTTTTGCCTAACCTGGTGAGGACAGAACTGTTCCACAGTGCAAAAGGAATGCTAGCTGCCTGCAGATCATTGGGAAAGGGCTGTTCTTCAGGAGCTCCTGCTGCAGAAAAAATGCCAGGTCCATGCAAGGCACCAGGGTTCCTCTTTATGGAAATTGTCAAATACATGAAGAACTGCTGAACCAAAAAGTTGTTTTGTAGGAAAGATACCCTGTCCCTTATACTTAGAACCATCTTTGGAAGTTGCACGCTTTCCTAGATTTTCCTCTTTGATAAAGTACTGTTATTCTGTTCTTTCCTGTTACGTATGAGAATTGCTAAATACGTCTCCTTCAACCCACTTTAGTGAATCCTTGTCACTGAATTGAAAAACCTCAGAACAAACAATCTTCTCCCTTTTCACCCTAATTAAGATGCTCTTAAATGTCTCCCTTCTCTTCTGCCCTTGGGTGATTACTTAATTAGCTCTTGTAATTAAACCCATACCCAAAGGACAGGGCTCTGCACAGATGTTGGCGTTGGTACTGGCAATGCCATGGGGTTCCTGCCAGGCTCCAGTGGTCCCCTGGCATTTGGTTGGACACTCAGGGGGCCTCATATAAGATCCTGACAAGGAGCTCTTCTGAGGTTTTGTGATCAGAGCCTTGGGGGACTCTGCTGGATGCTTGCCCTGTGGTATTTTTGCTCTGCTTCTCCAGAAATCTTCACAGCCAGCATTTCCTTCTGGAAAACTCACCTGTGAGTTCAAAGCTTCCCCAAGTGAATGTGGAGAGCCTGCCCTGAAATATTTTCCATCATTCTGCATGGAATGTTTTTCTCTGTTTGTTGATCTTAAGCAAAAAAAAAAAAATAAGCTCAGATGGATTAGTCCAAATTTTCTCACTCCTTATTTGGATGTCTTGCTTTTAGCACGGAGGGCTGGAGAGGGCATCTCATGGTCACCCCTCCAGCACAGGCGGTGCTCCCCGAGCGCTGGTTCCCCAGCAGCTGGCTGGCTCTGAGCAGGGGTGGCTTCATCCTCCACGATCAGGGGAAGGCAACTGCTGCCAGGCTGACTAAGGTCATATTTCTCCTGTGATTTAAGAAAGCCAAATAAAAGGCCGGGCCCAAGGCTGGCTCAGCAGGCATTCCAGATGATGAGGAAATCTTTCCTGGGAAATGAATGGATGTCCAGCAGCCCTCAGCTTCCTCGTTCACACCACCTGGAATCAGCCCAAGCAGGTCACTCTGGAAATTACTGCAAACACACACCTTAAATTTTACACTTTGGAAATTCAGGCCCGTTGCTGTGCCTCAGGGTACCTTTTTTTGCTTGCAATTCAATATCCTTTTTTTCATAGCATTTGATGTCATAGAAACGTCTGAAAGAATCTGACTTTTGCACACCCTAACACCTGGTCACAGGGTGGAGGCTTGGCCATGGGAGATGCAGCCCAGCCAAAGAAGTTGGGCAGTAGGAAAGGACAGGGGCTGTCGCTCTCTAAGCTTCCATTCCCGGAAAGCCATAGAACTCACCACAAGCTGTATAACTGCTGGCTATGCAGCAAGCACAGTGCTAGCTATTATGTTAATGTTTCTTTTTTATTTCCTTCTCACAGCTGCACCATGAAATTCACTGAGTTAACTACACCAGAATAATCTGTGATGTGGGCTTCATGCACAGATTTAACAGGATGATGGCCTCTTAGCTGTACTTTTAAAAAAAAAAAAAAAAACTGAAAAAACAAAGGTTGTGAAAAAAAAACAAAACCCACAACTCAGATCTAAAAGTTGATGGGGCTGGAGAGGGTGTGTGATCACTTTGTCCCTGCAGTGCTAACAGCCACAGTCAGACCTGCTAAGATGGTTTGTGACAATGGACTCAGCCATGGGAGAACATCAGCGGGATCTCTCAGCACAAGGATTCGAGCTGCTCTCAGCACACCATCCCCATTCTCACCCAGCTCTGCCATCCCACCCTCTGTCACAATGCTTTTGTCTGTAATGGTTGTTTTTCCTTCACCCATCACCACCCAAACGTCAAATAAGGAAGAAAAATGGTATTGACTTTTGCAATTATTTATTACAAATTAAATTTTGCAAATTACCATCTAAAAATCAATAGATTTAAATAAATATACAGTTGTCAGAATGCTACATATGGCATGTGTGCAATCGGTCACTTTAAAGATGAGACATTGTACACACAAGGAGATATACACAGTACTTTACAGCAGTAGTTTTATTTTAAATTACTAGGCTCACATTTAACCATGTGCAAAGTTTCCTTTGGAACAAATCCTTTCAGGACTTTTTTTTTCCTGCAAATGACTCAAACCTTCAGAAGGTCAAATAGAAAAAAGTTTCTCTGCAGCTTTGGGGACCAAATGATTAGTCTGCTCTTTCATTTACAATACAATCAATTGGTCTCATTTTGCCCTACTCCCTAGGGCTTAAAGCAAAATTAAGGAAGTATTTGGTACGTCCGACGGGACTACACTTGCAACAACCACAGATTTTGGTCCACCACCAACCTCAGGCAGTCTTTTTAAATGCTCATGTGTAATACTGGGCTGGGCAGCAAGGGGGACCCAACAGCGGTTCTGTGACAGCAATTATTTATCTGCACTAACCAGATGACAGCTGCAGCCACAAATTATCATAGAACTTAATCTGCCCAGGCAAGCAAAAGTGCATTTTCAGTACAGCTCCAGAGCTTTGAAACTGTTTGCATACAAGATGCATTTCTAGGTCCTGGGCTCAGTGCTTTATCCAAATTAATCCTTCCACTCTGATGCTCCAGGCCTGGGGAAGCATCCATGGCTTTGGCGTGGGTTTAAGTCCAACCCTTCTTCCTAAAGCTGTGCAGACAGTGCTGTGCTATCTTCATGCTGATCCTTTCCTCCACGTTAATCCCACCTGGCTGCCCCTTGCCTAATGCATTTTCTGTTCTGGTTACACTTACAGTGACATGCTATCCATACACTGGTTATTTATAATATAGTGTCTGACTCAGAAATCTGATCTAAGTGAAGCAGCAAGCAAGCCTTTGCGTGCCATTCTCCCACCACCCATCCTTTCTGCCCCTGACCCTTCCTTTCAGACAAAGCTGAGGGCAACCTGGAATACAGGGTGAAGAGCTGGAGGAACCCTTCCCCCATGAGGAGCATGGCCAAGGGAACAACCCAGGTTCCCAGCTCTGACCCCATCCTGACCAGCAGCTCACTCTGCTCAGACCCTCCCCATGCTCCATGGGGCTCCAGGCTTCTGCTGGCACGGCCAGGAGCTTCTGCAGAAATACAGCTGCATGTGAGCATCCCACCCTGCCCTGTTCTGCTCTGCCTGGTGGCAGGGGCCGTGCTTGGATGTGATGCAAGCCCCGGTGGAAGTGGGCTATCATCCACCTGAGTAGGAGCCACTGTGGGATGGCCCTCCAGCGATTTTCTCAGCCAAAGAATGCCACTGACCATTCAGGTGGCTCTCAGGCTACAAGATTATGTATTTTATATATAGACTGGAAGCTGTTTGACCATGGGAGTCTCATTCGTATGCACATCACACTACCTGACGAGAGGAAACAGTGCAACGTGGGCCCAGAGGCAGACTGGGCTGGAGGCAGCTTATCCCCACCCACAGCAGCCAAACCACATCTGAGAGGGCCAAAGGTGGAACCTCAGGCACACTCCAAGGGCAGAGCAGACCAGGACAGTGAGGTGGGCACCCAGTGCTGCCAGCTCCAGGCTGCACAGAGCTGTTTGGTTTTTGTCGGTGATTCAACGACCCGCAGACCTAGGCTCCAGTGCAGCGCTAAGCAAGTGCTCTACCAGTAGGACCCTCGCCTGATCCAAAAAGGCACAATTCAGCTCCATGACACATCTACGACCGTATAGAGAGACACTGATTTCCCTTTATAACAGTCTCTGGAGTGCATGCAGTACTCATTCAGACAACGGGAGCATGGAGACTTCCACTTCTCCCCCCCTCCACTCATGGCCTTTCCTTCAGCTCTAACTACCGACAGCGGAGTTAGCGGCACCCACGGGACTCCAGATTCTTCTGGTGAACTTGGTTTGCACCTGCTCCTTATCTCTTCTTCTTCCAGATGCTTTTCTTCCAAGGCAGAACTGCTGGCTGAGCACTCTGCCAAGAGCGGTGCTGCTGCTTGCTGAGCCGCAGGCTGGAGGCAGCGAGGTCCCTGGAACCAGGAGAGACAACAGGTTCATTCACCAGTCCATTTTCCTACTCAGGAACAGCCTATATTTATCTACCAGCCACCAGTTTTGTTTTGTTTTTTGTGGGGGGTGGGGTTGTTTGTTGCTGTTGTTATTGTTATTTTTGGTGGGGCTTTTGTTGTTGCTGTTTTGAGGCAGAAGAAGGGGATGGAAGAGTGGAAATTTCTAGCTGTAGCTGTGTTAAGTCACAGCAGAGACCCACCTAGTTGGGCATGACCCAGCTGAAGCTTCCCCAGATCTGCCTTTCGGAAATTGTTCCCTTTGCATCTGATTTAACTTCCACCAACGCACCAATTCTCCTTGTATTTGCTGTCGCCCTTTAACTCATTTACACTTCTGGAACCCACAGGCTCTTCCAGCCCTGAGTTCCACAGCTCAGCGGTGGGATGTGAGAAGAGAGATCTCCTTTGGTCCAAAGCTGCTGCCCAATCAGTCTTTTTCCTGCGGGATGACACCCCTTTCCTTCATAAGGAAAGATCGCCCTTTTGCCCATCCCATATCAGTGGAACTTCCCAATCAAGAATTATGTTCCTCTAGTGCTGGAGAAATGCTGCTTCCCTCAGCTGTGAGCCTTCAGCTCTACACAGCAGGAATAGACAAGCCCACTACTTGAAAAGTAAATCAGATGGAGAAGCCATGTCCTGTCCAAAGTAGTAACTTTTGAGGTCACAAACCCAGATTTTTAAGTGCTTATGAGGGAAGTTCACAGTGGGTTTAAGCAGCACGCTCACCTGATAGCTCTCAGCAGGCTGTGCTGGGAAGGCTTCGCGTCACCACTCAGCGGAGCCTTCGTCGATGCCCCAGAGCTCGCTGGGAGCCTTAGGCTCTGGAGGTACCTAACGAGCAACAAGAGGTGCATGAGCATCACTGGTCACAAAGACAGTTCAATGCATGCTTTGAAGGGTTAATTGCAGCTATGTGAGAGTTATCTATAGCTCACTTCTACTGCTATCCTCTTGCCTTGCTCAATTCATTGTCATTTTTAATGACAGGTGGTTTTGACTATTGCTTTGACAAGAAACTGATGACATCTCTACAATAACTTCACTCCTCACCTCTTCACAGCGTCTGCACTCCTCTACACCACTGGCTGAAGTGAGAAACTGAGAGTGTGCCCTACATTTCTGCTGCAAAGATATCTGCCTTCCAAATCCCAGCCCATGGGAGACACCGGCACCCAGAGCAGCCCCACAGCCTCCGCTCCCCCCTCTCCCAGCACGCTGCCAGCACCTCCCAGCGCTTCCTCAGCCTGCAGGCACCAGGAGGGATGGAGGTAACATTATTCAGATCAGCTAGTAAAGGGACTAATGTACAACAAAAACACCCTAGTGACACTTTGCCAGGGCCTCTTGGGAGGGGTATGAAAGCCACTAGACAAGTTCCAGCTGTTTGCAAACAGCACCGCAGCCAACCCCGGGGAGGCTGGAGAGCTGCTGCAGCTCCAGGCGTTGCATGTCTGCTTGCACCCTCACCCAGGAGCATCCCCAGGACCCCACAGCTCACCTGGGCTTCTCCTGGCAGAAGCTGGCACAGACGCTGTCCCTTGAGCGCGAGCACTCGCACCTGCTGGGCGATCTCTTGCGCCGCCTTGGCGGGCTTCCCAAGCCATAGGGAGCAGTGTGTCTGTTGGAAAGAGGAGGAATTAACTCTGCAGCTGACTTTTTATTAGCCAACAGGTTTATAACTTAGTTTTGGGAGGCAGCCAAGCCAGCGCCATGATAATAAAAGACTCATCTATAGACATAAGGTGAAAAGGCCACTGATAATTCAAAGCCTTTAAACTCCAGCTCCTCTCCCACCTACTGTTTACCTTACCCCTCCCAGGCAGATTGCTCTGCCAGCCTTGCAAGTGGCATTTTCTCTCCTTTGCTGCAGCACCCAGGTGCCCATGCAAGGGCTGCCGCACGGGCTGGGCTCACCAGCAACCAGTGGGCAATTTCTCAAGCACGGAGTGTGCAATGCACAGGACATAGTACAAACCCCAGCTGTCTGTAATGCATGGGACATAGTACAGATCAGGATATCTCAGGGCCATAACAGGCTCTCCTGATCACAGCATGCTTTCAGAGCTGTTAGCGTATGCACATTCCCGCTCCATCTCTGATCACAATCTACCCTCCCAGAGGGTTTAGGATTGGCACTGATTGAAACCATTCTCCGAGCAAGCAGCGAGTTGTAATTGCACGTTAGCAAGCATGATTATAACCACACCTGAGTATGTGTGTTTTGCTACAAAGCGATGGCTATTGGTCTGAAACTGCACAGAAAGCTGCTTTAGCATTCTTGAGGGCAGGACTTGGCAGCCACGGGACTTCAGTGCCAACCCACCACTGTCTCATTAACAATGCTGGCAGCCAGCAGTCAGGGTTACAGTTTGCAAGAAGGTAAAGTAACTTATCTGCCTTGCAGTTATAACATCGCGGTACTGCTTCTGCCTTGCAGAGGTACAAATCCCAAATAAAGATAAACCCATGGGGAGGCAGCGCCCTCGGCTCTCGTCCCCCTCTCCTTTGTATTATGCTGGAACCCCAGAGCAGAAGCACAGCTTGTCCTTTTCTAGAAGCTGGGAAGGGCTGAACCTGCAGTGCAGGTGCTGCAAGAACCTCGGCAGGACCGGGATCCTTTCTCACCTTCCTCTAACAGACCCCATCCAGCATCAGAAAGGCCAGGCACTCACCCACAGCTCCATCCCCCCAAAAATCCACGCTCATGCTCACCCAGGTGTGTTGACCCAGATAATATCCAGGTGACAGAAGTAGATGCACTCTTTATCCAGCCAGCTGTTGCAGGAACATCGCTTGGTCCTCGGGTGCGCAGCTGCGCCCAGGTGGGACTGCAGGGGAGGCTGCCCCATACCTGCAGCAGAAGAAGAGATGAGTTGCAGTCTCGGTGCAAAGCGCTGGAGCACCGTCGGTCTGACACCTCTGCAATCACACCTCCAGCAAGCGTTAACGGCGATTCCAGCGTGCAGGCAGCGTTACAGGAGGGGCAGCCTGGCCGATCGGGCTGCAGGCTCACCGGGGACTTGCACATCCCCGCTACAACCCCCATCCCGGCCACCCTCCTGCCCCCGGGACCCCCAAAGCCCGGGGCTCACCATCTTCCAGGAGGACGCAGAGGGCGAGTGCCAGCAGCACGGCACCAGTAGGGTGGCTGGGCATGGTCGCGGGCCTCGCAGGAAAAGGCTGCAGAGAGAGCTGGAGGATTTACAGTTGGAGTTTTCCTCTGCAAATTTGTTTCCCTCTTCTTTTTTTTTTCTTTCTTCCTTCTTCTCTCCCTTCTCCGCGCGCTGCTTCTGCCGGAGCCGCCGCGGTGTTCTGGAAGCAGCGGGCTCCTGGCAGGTGCTTTATAGCCCCGCCGCCACCGCGTCACGGCCCCGCTCCGCCCCGCCGCGTGGAGCGGCCGCGGGGGAAACAAGCGGGG
>VXAV01010996.1:9567-42033 GCA_013399715.1 Alectura lathami | reverse complement strand
CGCCCCGCAGCTGCCCCGCAGGGAGTCCCCGGGCTGCCGCAGCCCCGCGCTGCTCCTCCGGGCGTGGCAAGACAAAAAGACCCAAAACGAAGGAAAAAAAGAACAAGCAAGTGACAACGCACAGTTTAGCAAACCAAAATGCCCTGCACAGAAATACTTGTTTAACCTGTACAACTCAAGCGAAGTAAACTTCAAGTTAAATTGCTACTCGGTTCAGTAAAATACATCTCTTAAATAAAGTTTACAGTTTCTTTCTTTCTCTCTCTCTTTTTTTTTTTTTTTTTTTTTTCATGAAATCAGTTTAAAGTCTTTAGACAGGGTGAGCAACTAGAACTCTCTGCAATAAAACTGTCCAACTGCTGCCTGACTTTGCTTCAGCATCAATGGCAGCATACTCAACGCTATCTGTGCATTTTTAGAATATGAAGTAAAATGTACCACACAGCTCCTGAGTGCAGGAGACAGCCGCTTTGCCTTGTCCTCAGATGTGACCTCAGGGAAGCGCTGGTGCTGGTCCCCCCTGGGGCCAGCGCGAGGCAGCTCCTGGCTTCACCGGACCTGGACGCATCTTGGGACTGGGGCATGCCTAAAAGCAGAAGCAGGTTAGAAGAGCCAAAAAGCCCAACTTACTACTGCACGTGACTTTCTCAAGGCTTCTTAAGAAAGGGAGTGTATTTTCATTGGTTTACGATTAACTATTTTAGCATTTTTATTGCACTGTTTTCATGAAAGGACGTAAGTTGATGTAAATTACAGTGGTTCAACGTGAGGTCTAATGCGAAGTGTAACACAGAGTGGAGGAGTGGAAAGAGAAATAAGTAAAATGCAGTGAGCAAGAGTGTGGAAAGCTGATTTTATCTGAGCAATAGCTTCTGCTCGCTGCATCTCGTGGAAGTGAAATGGGTTATGACTGCATTCCTGCGAGCAGTGACGAGAGGCTTTAACATTCCCTCTGAACATGCAGCAGGGTGAATCCCTCTCTGTGTTCATGCAAAATGAACACATGCAAAATGAACACCTACAAAATCAACTCGGGCAGTGCATGCAAGAGGAAGCCCACAGCAGGATCAAGATAATATGATCAGGGGAAATTGTTGTTCTGATCACCAAACTGCTCTGGCTGCAGTGGCACATGAGAGCACAGAGACTGTAGAGCTCCTTGTACTGAGTGGGGATGAAGTAAGGGGGCACAGGAGGCCAGGGAAGATGAAAAAACACAGCTGGGGTTGCAGCTAAAATAGCAGGGTATAGGAAATATTAGGCAGAGAAAATCGGGAATAGTGAAAACTACTTGAAAAAATAATAGAAAAACAACCTTGTAACTGATAAAATAACACTTCTGTGTGAGCAGCAAGCAAGCAGAAGCAAAAGGAGGGAAGTTTTTGACCTCTGTACCAAGGCAGCAATCATTCTAAAGACAATAGGGAAACAAAATAGCAGCATTACCTGTTACAGCCCATATTCCAGCTGTGCCAAGTTACAGACTTATGTCTGAGCTCAGATACTGTAAGACATTCCAGATGCCAATGCAATGATATAATCAACTCCCCTGGCTCCAATTTCTGTGATCCCCGTGCTGGTCACTGCAGGATGAAAGAAGATCTTTTCGACGTGGGGAAGGTAACGCAGCAGCAGTTACCCACAGAGAAAAAAGCTGAGGAATGAATGACATCAATTTGCAGGTAAAAGGGGCACTTTCTTAGAAAGGGTGCCAGGCATTTGCATGAAGTATGAGGCAGAGCCACGGTCATATGGCTTTCCAGGATTCGTTTACTGAAAGAATCAGCAGAGAATTTTGTTGCGTGAAGACATCCCATGCCTCTGGGAAGGAAGAAGGGTCTCAGGTTAACCTGAGGTTTTGGAGGTCTGGGTTCAAGCTATTTCCTTTACCAGACTCTTTTGTGGCCACTGCTTTGTCAATTGGCTTACATTTCCAAAAAGCACCTGAAGCAACATGTAAATATCTGTAACACTCTTGTACTTGTTGCTAGAAGACAAGTGCTGGGTTATCTGCTAGCTATCTGCCTTTAATGCCAGGTGCAAAAATATCTTTACAAACCAGACCTTTCATCCAAGATCTCTCATTTGTTTTGTTCATTTCTCATAAATCCCAAGTGATTTACACTGTTGCAGAAAATGGAGCAAATGTTACACCCTCTTGTTCATATATGCCTATTGAATGGAGTTTGAACTCTTTTTTTTTTTTTTTTTTTTTTTTTGTCCAGGAAATACCCTACTACCTTGGGCAGGCACAGACCTGACCAGCATGTGTATGGATGTTTGACACCAGTGCTTCAAGGATCTGAAGGGACGTGGGGCTGTGGGTGAAGGTCTCTGCTTGTGGCAGGGCTGTAGGAACCCTGCAGAGAGGAGGTGGCACTGGGATTGCATGGACCAGGACCATTTTGAACTGACGGTGCTCTGAGAGGTGTGTCCAGGACTGCAGAATCTCCATGTTAAAAAACAATGACTTTTAATGAAGTAATTTGCCTGTAGGCTTGGAGAGAACTTCCAGACATAGGGAAACAGCTGTTTCAGCATCACCCATCCCCACGGGTTATTGCTCTGGTATGTAACTGTGGTTGTTCCAATAGCAGCTATTCATTTTGGGTCGAGTGCTCAATTCCCCTTCGTACCTATGGGACGGGAGGCTCGGCTCGGGCTGACGGCAATGACATCCTGTGCCCAGCTGCATTGCTCCCGCGAATGTCCCTGTTCCCCTGATAAAGAGCAGGGGACACTGCTTCCCATGGCCAGTGCTCCTGGCATTATCACCACACTAGAACCTCAAAGAAAACAACAGGCCGGAGCAGAGGAACGGGTCTGTGCTGCACAAACAGGGCACAAAGAAGGCACAAAGGCGTACATGGGGTCCTAGATGCCAAAGATGGGCTTTGCCTCCTGCAGTTATTTTTTCCCTTTTGTTTCTGACTGTAGGAATACATTGTTCATTTCATTGTAAAGAATTCCAGGCAGACATGACGAAAGGGACAAAACAGCTCAAGAAAAGAGACGTCCCGTGCAGCATTCATGAAACATGCTGTTTGGAAACCAGGAGCGAGCAAACAGGAAGGCACATTAACCACTGTGAAGACGGGGTCCCAGCAGGTTTATGGCACCGGCAGGAACAATGGGGTGATGTCACGAGCCAGAATTCCCCGCGGTGGATGGAAGCCCAGCAAATAATCATAATTCTTGTCTTGGGACATTAATGAAATTTTTCCGCAGTTGGTCATTCCCCAGTGAGTCCCTGTTAGGAAGTGTAGGAAGGAGACATTGTCAAATGGGGTTTCCTTTGGGAGAACCGTGTCCCCTCCTCCCCATCAGCTGTTATAAATCACGGCTTTCTGCTGACTGTGAGGAATTCCAGCAGTGCAGCGCTGGTGTCAAGAGGCTGAGGAGTGAGCTGCCCGTTTCACTCCATGAAGAAGGGTGCAGTTGGGGGGCTGGATGCTTGTAGGGGCAAAGGGGCAGAAGCATTGTTTGCTATCCAGCGCTTTGAGCCTACACGGCGTCAGTGTGGAGCTTTGCTTTTCTAGTTTCAAATGTACCGAGGATGGCAAGGAGCTTCGGGGACACCATCCCGCCCAAACGTTGTGGTTTGGAGAATTTCAGCCGAGTTTAAGGCTGCCAAATGGCGTGAGCAATACCAAAGCATCCTCCAGACCCAACCTACCCAACCTCACTGTTTTATTTTGGCTTGAAGTCCACAGGGAATCACCTGAAGTGTACTTGAAGCACCCCAGTGTTTTCTGAAGCAACTCTTCAACTCCCCCTGGCTCATTTCTTTGAATAAGGACTGGTCATATTCTGGGACTTGGGTAGCCAAAGAATTCTTCCAGGCAGTGGCAACTTTCAAACATAATTGGGCTGTTACTCAAAACCCAGACTGCTCCCACCTTTCCAAAATTTGCTCTACAAGAGCCCGGTCAGTCTCTGTGTGCAGCACACCAACTCCAGGCTGTCACTTTCTCTTTTTTTGCACGAATGTTTGTGCTAGTACAAGGGAGAGACAGGACTGCCTGGCTGAGGTGGAGATGGGATTACTCTTCCAACAGCAAAATGGACTTTAATGAGTCTAAGAAAAAAGCATTAAGACCCAAGTGCTTGCATAGTTTACTGACAACAGATTTGCTCCTGTTGTGTGTTTGTCCGTGGTTTGCATCATCAACACTCAAACATAGCATGAGGGGCTGTTTACCTCAGTCCCAATTTCTAGATCTTTGTGGTTTTTTCCCTTCCTAGGAATTTCCAGAAGACCCTGTGTCCCTCAGACACAGAGAGAGGCAGCCTGGCCCCAGGCATTGGGTCTGCCATGGGAAACTGCTAGAGCTGTCCCACTGCCCCCATGTCCCCCCATCACAAGGTGAAATTCCCCAGGAAGGTGATGGGAGGAGGTGAGGGGAGCCAGCAGGATGAGGGATGCCGCCTCCATCCTAACCATAGGCATGAGAAGTCAGCCTGGGAGCTCAGGACGCTGCCCTTTTCTTCCCTGCATGTGCCTTGAGCCAGCTTCTTAAAATAAAGGTAATATTTGCCTGGCGCTTTACTGCTTAAATTTGAAGTTTAAATTTACAGCAGCCGTGAGTGGCAATGAGATAGAAAAGCGAGAGGGCAGACACTGAATAAAAACATGCTGCCTTTCTTCACTGCTCCTCCACTGCATCTAGAGGTCTCAGGACCCATTCAAGGCAAGCCTGGTATCACTGGGGCTGTGGCAATGATGGGCCTGCCTTGGGATGGCTGTCAGACAAGAGAAAGCCCCAAAATGCTGCAATTCTGGATGCTGAGAATGAAAACATAAGGGTAAGATCACTTCTTGGACCAGTCTGAGTCAATTCCAGGAAGGGAGCAGATAAACCAGGGATACTGTGAGTATAGGGATGTGTGATTATCTTTGGGATGCGCATTCAGCCTCATGCATTGGGGCTCTCCTACTGCATCAGGCTCCCACCTACAGCGGGAGCAGACCATGCCCTGCTGCTTGCAGCAGGTCTTGCCCACCTCCCCTTCAGCACCGCCTGCTGGGACTGACACGGACCGTGGATCCGAACCAGGCTGCTTTTACCATTGTTATTGTGAAACTGTAATAAATGTGCTGCTGAGGACACCCTTACGATGGGAGCTCCTGCAGGGAGATGTGCTATTAAAAATGGCCAACTCTCAAATCACACCAAGATTTGCTGAATTTTTTAACAGTTTTCTCCTTCCTTCAAAAATGTAGAGAATCTAAAAGCTATGAGCCCAGCATATTCCTTCCCCAGTACCTGGGAAGCAAAAGCACATTTCGCCCTTTTCCTACGGGTGGAAAAGTTGTGCCAAAGGGGAACATTTGCATGAAAGAAGATTTTGTATGGGGTTAAACTGAATAATTACAAATCTGTCCTGTGTGCCTGTCTGATTACATACTTTCTCTGCCCAAAGGGCAAGAAAAGAAAAGTGCAGTGTGTGTTTAGACAGCCCGTGGAGACATTCCTTGAACGTTGGGTGTTCATTGGAACACTTTAATATGGATGTCTGCGTGTACTCCACCCTGATGGCTGAACTCCTTCAGATTTCCAGAATGATGAGTGACCTGGAATTTATAATTACAATAGGTGTAATGCAATTAATCACCACCTCGGAGCTGTCTTCTATCGCTAACTGCTTTATGATACCAATCCTTTGCAGCAAGTGCAAAAGAACAGCTTGTGTAACAGGGCCATTTCCAGCTGAGACAAGTTTGGTGGGGTTGCTACCACCCAGACGGGTGCAAAGATCCCTTCTGCTCCTCTGCAGCAGCTGCTTTCTGCAGATGCCGATGTGTTGCAGCTTGCAAACACAGCAGTGTGTGTGGTGGGTTGTACCAGCTGGTGACAAGTTTTCTTGAAGCCCTCCTTAAGCACCTAGTTTCTGTTTGGCCAGAAGCTTATATTCATTCCACATTTCTCTTTCTAGGTCATTCTTTTTTGGAAGGTATTCAGGGTATTTCTCCCCCTGACATCAATCAGAGACAGAAATTATTACAGAGGGTAAGACAGAAGTTAAATATAGTTTGAAGAAAACAAAAGAAAGCAGAGAAAATGCGAGTATATGGCCTTTAAACCCCACTGCTTGTACATGTGGTTAATTATTAATTATTGATATGGTTTATTGATGTATTGATGTATTGATTTGTGCCACCTAGAGGACAGATCCCATTGTTCTGAACAATGTGCAAACCTATGGCGGTACGCAAAGAATTTACAGAGATTTTCCAATCAGAAGTACAGATGCTGGAACACTGAAGAATTTGAACACTGGGAGTTTTCCCTCCATGTTATGAGTAAAAAACCAAGCCCAGAGCTTTTGGCTGAACTGGACAGTTGTTACATTCAGTGAAATCATCTCAGCTCTGTGTCTTGCAATTTCTTTCAAAATGATTGAAATTATTTCAATTTCTTTACTCAAGTGTTCAAAATGGAAATATCTCTTCCAGTGAAAATGCAAAATTTCAATCAGACTTAGAACTTTTAAAAACACCTTGTTTTTAAAAGAAGTCAGAAATGCTTGCCTTGAAAAAATAACAGCATATCCAGCAAACTAAGAAGGTCATAATTTCCATCCAGCTCCATTTGCAGTTTTGGTAGGAGATGAGAGACTCCAGTCTGCAGAAGCAGATCATTTAGGGAAGGAAACAACGAAAGTTTTACAAGAAACTTTAATTAAAGTAGGAATAATTAGGTGCTGAGGAATAACAACACAAACTTGGCAAGGGATCAGTCTGCTAGCAGTGTCTTTTTGCTGTATGTCTCTGCCCTTGGACAGATGTAACCATAATTTCAGTTACTGGTTAACCATCTCACCATCCAACTTCAATTCTTAGAGCCTGGTTTATACAATAACTATTGGTATCTGACTGCAAGTCCAGAGAGATCAGAGCTGAGGGCTCCAACCGGATTTTCTGCTTCACTAGAAATTCTGCAATGTTTTATTCCAACATAAAACGATGCAAAACTATGGGGAACTTCATATAAGACAAAATTTGCAACAGCAATATTAGCTCAGGTCTGAAAAATGTATTATTCTGAGCAAATAGGTGCAATTGTTTTGTCTCCAAAAAAAAATAATTGTAGTATATTTAAAAAGATTTCATTTTGAAAAATAAATTTAGACAGAATAGAAAAATAATTTCAGAACTGTAGAAACGAGATACTGCAAATTCATAATGTCGATAATATTTGTTAGTTTTGCTGTTAATTTGTTGGTTTCAGTAGAATCAGTGTCTTTGTAAAGGTTGTTTAACAACATGTCAGTCACTGTGTTCGCAATTCAGCCAAAATAATTCCATTTCTAATGTCCTCTTTACCTCTATTTCCCAATAGAAAAATGGTGGAGAAGAGAATAAAGGAGGAGACCTAGTCCTTTCTCTTGAGCTGGCTGTTTTGTCTGTTTGTTCTCTAAACAACCTGGCTGTCTGTGATGGGCCTGAGCCCTGTGAGCCCAGCTCAGAGCCCAGGGCTGTACTGGGTCCCGCAGAGCAGGGAGCAATGTTGCCAGTGAGTGGTTTTGCTGTGAAGGTCACACGATGGTTATGTCTGGCTCTGACATGTTGGCTCTTGGATGCCACAGACCATCTCCTTTGTCACTGGGGATAATAGATAGGAGAAAACAAGGCAGAAGAGTAGCAGAGGAGGTGAGAGGGCTCAGCTCCCCCAGATAAGTTTCTATTTATGTCCCAGGGTTTCCCAAAAATAGCATCTGCTGTGCTTCTGGGGTGGTTTTCTCTGGCACAATCACGTGGAGATGTGTGCTTCTGCTCAGCAGTGCCCGCAGTGGGGCTGATCCCATGAGGGAGAGCTCATCCCTGTGTGTGCAGGGGGAAGAGGGGGAGGACACCCAAAACCACGGTGAGGGAGGAGACCCAAAATCTTCTCAGCAACTTCCAGGCAGACTCCTACGGAAACCCCTCTCTTTGCCCGAAGGTGAAACACAGGCACTGGTTCTTACCGATGTAGTGTGCAGGATAAGCCAAGGGGTGGATGAGCACACTTGTCCCGGCTCACCAAATGGCCCAGGGGTGCTTTGGCACCTCATCAAGATGGGCACTGGGTGCTCAAATGCAGCTTACAGCCCTGGGTGCGGGGTACAGCCTGCATCCCACTGCCACCTCCAAAAGGGATGCAGCCTGAGGAGACATCCCTGCCTCCTGCATGGGCAGTCCCTGTCCCTGTCTTTTACAGTGTCTTAGTTTGGCTCAGCCACGGAGCTGGTGTGCTTCTCACTGCCGTCACACAGACACACATCTCCATGGCCCTTCCTTTCTCTCTCTGCAATAATCCTCATCTGTCTGCCACTGAATTTATGAAGCTTGATAAACCAATGACTATAAAGTGCTGCAAATCTACTGCATTGGAAAACTGGGTTCAGTTTTCTTTTTCCGCTGCAAGCTTCTTCCAGGGCCCTGGGAAAAGCAAAAACAAGATTCAAAAATTTTAGGCATTTTTCTGCCAACATGGCAAGACCTAGAAAGCACTGCACTGTGTAAGGGTTTATCAGGTCTCAGAGAAGACCCAGTATGAGCAGAGAGCTGCCTAAGTTAGTGGAAAATACAGAGAATGGAGCTGGGCAGCCGGAGGGATTGTTAATTGTGGATGCTCTGCAGAAGTTCACTATCAGAACTGCCCAGGCCTTTCTCATGATAGACTTCTTGCCATATCTCACTGATCAGACACAGCTTTAACCACCACCTAATTAGCTGTACAAAATAGAAGGGAAGATGTGAGAAAGCCCATCCCAGGTAACCTCATTGTCTCCTAGCAAGAGGGCCCTGTGTTTAATAGCCACAGCATAAAATAGGTAGGATGGTTATTCACACTTGGCCTCTCCCACAGCCCAGGAAAGTGCTGTAACCACTGGGCTTGGAGTCTACTCATACACACACATGTCTGAGGGCTCGTCTCTGCTGTCTTTTGTGTGGGTTTGGCAAGCTCTGCAAATGCCTAATGGATCAGGTCTTGCCAACAAAACAGAAAGTGGGGAACGCCTAGTTTAAGAGTCTCTCTAGGGCTTGTGCTCAAGCAGCTCACCATGTCCAAAGAGCTAAATCCAGAGGGGATTAAGTGCTCAAGCCTAGCATGTAGGCATCCTTGAGAAATCTAAAACCTCAGCTGCCACCTAACACTGTAGGTGCTTTAGGTGCCTGGGTGCTGACATTCCTCCAAAGGAGTGCACACAAAACTGTCTACACCCCAGGCCTTTAAACACTCATATTTCTGCTGCTGCATGGCAGACATCCTACACGAGGTACGTGCACATCCCCATGGCATAAACATTCTCCACCATACTCAGACTGTTCTCCTCTTTCCTAAAACAACAGAGTTGTCCCCGTTGTTTTATGACATTTTGGAAAGGAATTCAGCAATACACTGAAGGACACATAACAGAACAGGGACAAACACTGATAACATTGGCAAAGTGGCAAATAGGGAGGGTGTTTGATAGTTCCCCAAATGCAGACTTCCACCCTCTGCTTAATGATAGGAAAAGTGCAGACAGGATATCCCTGCAGGGTGTCTCTTCAGGAGAGTTGTTGGCAAAACGTGTGTTTCTCTATGTGCGGTGAGCGAAGGTGCTTTGAGCCAGAAGGATTTTTTATTGTGTAAGAGAACAAAACAAGAAAGAACAAAAGTAGTTTTCATTGGAGAAGTGTGTATGTGCGTGTGCATGTGCTCTCTCTGTATTATTCTGCAACGAAGCGAAAATAAATTGGCTGCCTGTGTCTCTAAATAGCAGTCATTTGAAATCTAACATCTCTGTAGACATTAACAGTCACAACACACACAGAGCTCTGTACACCACAGCACTCATTTGTCTCCAGATGCCTTCAGAAATTCTTTACCTGAAAGAGTAGAGGGTTGGTGTTTGCAGGTGGAACACAAGGGTGGTTGGCTGTGGGAACAAGCGTGTCCCCACAGGGTCAGAGGCACTAAGAAGTCAATCTGTGAAGGAAGCGTGAGAAAGCACAGGCAAAGGTGCAGGAAGAAGTTGGTGTTGGTAGAAGGCCATGCATGGTTAGACACCAAACTGAAGGTGACTGGGTGTTATCACGCCTAAAAGCTGATTTCTGTTCTGGAGGAGAGGTGGGAACACGTTCCTCTTTGTAGCCCCACTGGAGGGTGAGCGTATTGAAATTCAAAGCCATCCTTCCACCAGAATGGCATGTGCAGGACACCTTGCTTCTGGTGCCAGCTAGAGCTGTGTGCTCTGCAAAAGGAAGGGGAAAATCTGAGTCCAGAGAAGAGTGATGTGTTTTATTACTCGCCGTGCTTGAGAATCCAAGCTTTTGCAAGGACCTAAATCAAGAAGGGCCCAAGAATACAGACAAGATGACTCTACCCAAAAGAGTATCTGCAGCATCAAAGAGCATCAGAGCCTGGTCAACACTGGTTTGAGAGTCAAGAGATGGGGAGCCAGAGGGCCTGGCCTTCAGAGGGGGACTGTCATTGCACCCCAAACCCCAAAAGGCTGAGATTGGCTGTGTTTCTCTGAAGTGCTGAACACAAGGGAATCAAAACATCTGAAGATGCCTGCTGCCTTCAAAGCTCTATCCATTGTGCAAAGTTAAATAATCTGAGAGAAACTTTTCCAACTTGGCTTAGGTCTGACTTGGTATGAAGAGCCCAGGAGGTCAGTTTTCCCTTTCTCTGGCAGTACTCAACTTGCAGCTCAGCTCTGGGTGCTCTCACCACCCTAAATGCTGCTGTCTGTGCATACAAAAAGGGAAAGGCTCCATCTAGAACAGCTTTTGGTCCTGCTGCTAACTTTTACTGTGATAAGCTGTGAGCCAAGAGGGGCTGTTAAGTGTCTCAGAGGCACAGCTCTGGCTTGGGCATCCTCTGCCCTGCTTTTGCTGTTGTTCAAATCACCATGGTAGGCTCAAGCCTTTGTAACTCAGTGCCAGAGAGACAGGCTGCTTTGCACGGCTAATTGCATGCAGCAGCAGATGCCTCATTGTGCTATGGTTGTCTGGACATGATATAGCAAAACCTTGGTCTAGCTGTGTCAGAGGGATGAACAGGCCCAGAATTACTGGGAGGATGAGCTGCCCTAGGTTAATGACATAATGAGAGAGGTGTGAAAATTATGAGTCATGGCAGCCCTGGGAGGCATCTTACTTATCTATGTGGTGACAGATGCCACCTAAGGAAGGGGTACATGTGCTACAGATGATGTAACACAAATCTCAGTTAACATTAAGCATTTTGAACAATAACTATTCAGATGACAGTTCATGGAGAGCACACATTCCTGCAGGCAGAGAAACTGCAACCAGGAGCGTACCCCACCCAGCTCTGCAAAGCGGCCCTAAGGCTCAAGGACTTGCCTGAGAAGGGCATGTTGCACCCAGCCCTTCCATGTTTCAAGGTGCTTTGTGTCCTGGGCTGTTGCAAAGGTGAGTGCAGCCAGAAGCTGCAGGCACAATGACACTTCTGGAGGCACCTCCTCCACAGCCATGTCATGGCAAGATAAGGCTACATGGCAAAGAAGGCAAGAAGCTCTAGAGATCATAAAGGTGCCCCCTACTCCTTCAAACCAAAGGCTGAGATTGGCTGTGTCCCTGGGAACATGAGTCATGACTTCTGCTGTCATGGAGATGTTCTTCTGTTAGGTCCTACATCACCGTGGGTTTAGACCACCATGTTCTGGATCTAGTCATCATCAAGTGTCACCAGGAGCATTCATCTTCTCAGAACAGCTACCCGCAGGAAAAGAGCTCAGCCTGAGCTACAATGCTGTTCTGAGGGATACTGGCTTGCTTCAGAAGTGCATCAGCATGGCTGCAAATCGTAGCAGAATTCCTTAAATCCCCAAGCTCTGGATTCACATGATGCTGTGAGAATCTCAGCTTGCAACATTTGAAGAGAGCTTTCTTAGTCTGTGTAGCTGTAAGGTAAAGCTAGTAAAGGAAGGTAAAGTAAGGAAAACATGAATACTGGCTCAGAAACAAAAAAACTAACAACAACAAAAAAATAACTAAGTATGTGTAGAACGTTGCTCCATGATTTTAAGAAGGGGCAGAGAATGCAGCCCGTGTAAGCTGATGACCCAGCTTTTGTCTGGAGCAGCACCTGTGAGTACTGCAGTGATACTACCTAGCAATCACCTCCCCATAAAATTCACTCTGGATGTTATGAAGCAAGAGTGTCTCCTGATCCATTAGACATGAACATCTCCCCAGCCTGCAGCCCTGCTGCTGTGCTGCTGTCACATGTGCTGCTTGTCCTCATTTCAGCTAGAACCGGGCATTCATGCAGGAGGCCTGGAGGAGCTGACTACAGCAGCACCACTCCAGGAAGATGCTTTGCAGCACGTAGGGGTGAAAACGGACATGGGGTGCTTTCATGGCACCACATTCCTCAACTGCCAAGGAGCAAATACTTCTATGTGGTCAATCAAAAAAAAAAAAAAAAAGGATTTAATCCACTGAGATGCCAGCTCAGTTTGGCCTTGACAAAAGTGCTGAGAGAGGGTAAAAGCTGCTGAGAGGACAGGCCAGATGGGAGGATTATCTCCATTGTTTTGGGAAAGGCTCTGACTTTACCAACGTTCACTCACAGCAATGAACAAAAACATCTTTTGCGGTAAATTCTGCCTGCACTGAGCCTTCTCCCCAGCTCGCTGATATGCAAATCTCACCACACGCAGCTGGGCTGGAGCTTTGCGGTTGGCAACCTTTCTGTACCAATTTTGGTAATAGCTTTCTACGTGACTGGGGTATGAGTAAGCAGAAAGGAATTAGTGGGGACTCTTTGTTCTTGAAGCTCAGCCGAAATATGAACGTGCTGGCCTGACAAAAGACGTCTCTTTGCATAAAGAAAATTAAGAGGTCTGGAAGGTTAATGAGTGACATAATCAGCTCTCTGGGAAATGCACATAGGCAAGGAATGAAAACAATGTGCAACTGAGATAATTGATTACCCACAGTGTTGCACTCACCTGTGGCAGCATGGATTCCCCAGCACGCTGACTAAAGGCAGCTCATGGGGCCCAGCGATGAGGCAAGGGCTCATCTGGGAACCTCAGAAGCTCTGTCAAGCTTGGAGGAGGAGGAAGGCTGGCTCTGAAGGTGGCCTTTGCAGACAGAACGACAAAGTGCAAAGCCTGCCTGAGGGAACTGCGCAGGAGGAGTGGGGAAATCTGTATCCTTCTTCCACCCTAGGTTGTCATCTGCTGTTAAGGATGGAAGAGATGTGAATTCACCTTCTGGTCACTAAACACTTAACTGAGTCTTCAAAGATCTCAGTTACTTCCTAAATGTGGAAAATAGCTCTGCACAAAGCCCTGTCCCAAATCAGTCCTTGTTCTGTATTTTAAATAAAAGGTGTATGTGCCTGCACTCAGGGCAGAGCTGTGCATCTGGGAGAGGGACCTCCCTTAAAGCTTTCTTGCATCCCTGTGGTCAGTGGTCAGCAGAAGATGAGACACACTCTCTTTTTCCCCAGTTGCTGTCTCTGAGCAGTCCTCAGCTCCTCAGCAACGTGTCAGGTGCCAAGCACCTAAGTGCCTGAAGTTATGACACTCAGAGGTCACAGAACATAAGTCCCACCATAGACCTCTCCTAGGTGAGAGCCTGGAATACCCCAGTGGGGTGGCAAGGATGTCTCACCCCTGTGGGATGCCCTATTAAACCACTGAGCTGTCAAACAAGCGATGGAAAAGACCTTTCAGCTGGCTTTGGTTCAACAAATTACAGACAAGTTATGTGTCATCTACCTGACATAATGCTGCTTCCAATGCCCAGATGAATAACACATATAAAAACACATCTTCCACCCAGATGCTGGGCAAGGATGTGAAGTCCTGTGCATCACTCCTTGAAGGCCTGCTAAGTGCAGGAAAATCAGATGACCTGGGCATGACCTTCCAGGCCAGCTCCTTATGATGATGACCTCAACCCTCTGCTTCCTTCAGTCAGGCAGCAACATTGCACATGGAACCTCAGACAGAAAATGAATGTGCGGTCAGGAACATTACCTACGCAAAGGCCAGAGCGATCTCAGTGAATCACGGCAGACACGGGCCTGTGGCTGTGTGGAGGATTTTCCTCCACTGCTGTGCAGTGGGCAGCTCACATGGACGTGAAGAGTCATGTCCCTGCAGCAGTGAATGCCAGGGAGGCTGGGAGGAAGGACACCACTGTAATCACCCTGACTTACAGATTTTGTTTGTTGTTCTCACAAAGAATGAGTAACACATCAGGCTTGTTTCCTAAAAGGGTATTAACCACTTTCTGATTGCTGCCCCACCGTCTGTTCGCTGCAATCCCTGTAAAATGAGCTTCCAGCTCTGGGGATGTATATATCTGGGCTTTATTCATAGTTATGGCTACCAACATCAGTAAAGATTGCCCAGGAAATGAGTGCACCAAGTTTTACCTGTCTGGCCTGCCCCAGTGTCACTGGAGGAGTGGCAGCTCCCCGGCTTCAAGGAGATCGCAGCACTGTCCTTCCCCACAGGGCACAAGGGAGGGTGGTGAGGATGGGAAGAAGGAATGCAGCCATGCAGGGATGGGCACTGGACTGCATGTGCTTATGTGGCTTGTATTTGTTGCCTACCCTGAGCTTTGATCAGTAAGTGTTGTGTTCAGCCTCAGAGCCAACAAGGCTGCCCACCTCTCAGCTCGTGCCCATGGAAGTCACCTAAACCTCTTCTGTTCACACAGCCTGGAACAGCCAAAGCAGCCCTCTTGTCAGGGCATGCTCTCATGTATGGTAGCAAGGAACAACTCTGCCTTTTGGAGTGGCTTCATCTCCTCGGTAGATGGCTCTTTTATGTGAAAATCTGTGCAAGAGTCTTACTCTGGGTCCTGGGAGGTGAGGATCTGGAGAACAAGAGCAATGCAACCAGCAATAAACTTTTCATGCTGATGCACAGCAGAAGCCTAGTGGAGGGCAGAAAGGAATGGTGATCACCATTCCTTGTTATTGGTGTTGGAAGGAACCGGTTTAAGCACCACTGTCCAGTTTTAGCCTAGCACAGACTGGAAGTCTCAACTTGATTCTTACTCTCATTCAGCACCTTTTCCCTATTTTGAATGTGGATGATGCCATGTGCACAAAATATCTTTTCTGTTTGCCTTTGCTGTGCCTATTCCACCTCGGTGAGCAGGTTGCCTGGTGCTCAGTCCAACAGCAGCCACCATCTGCACCAAAAGCAGAAGGGCAGTAAGGTTTGGCTTCGTCCCCTACAGCATGAGATCAGATTGCTGCATTTGGTGAGCCCCTGCATGGGGCTCTGTGGGCCTCTGATGGGCTTTCCTCCGACCTGCCGTCACCCTCTGAAGATGTCTGCATTTTCAGAAATATGTGCTCAGGCAGATGAATCTCATACCTGATAGCAATCTAGAGTGGGTAGGGCATTTCTGGGTTTGTGCTCCTGCCATGGCACTGTCAAGCTCTCTGGGCATGGCAGATTTCCTCTTTCCAACAGCCATCCCAGGATGAAAGCCATTCTCCTGCAGGTATTCATGTCCCCTGAGGGCACTGTGGGGGGCTTCCCTGGCTTCTGGAATGCCATCCATGGGGTATGAACCAGCCCTGCTCTCTTGTGACACCACTTTTCTTCAGCTCATTGAATTAGAGTAGGGAGGAATTCCTTGGAGGCTGACAAATGGGAGCTGCTTGAGTCCAAGCCTCATTAACGCCTGGGGTCATGAGAAGCTAAGAACAGCAGCTATAGCTGAAGGAATTTCAGGAGGACAAATATGACCCCCCAGGGGATGCCTGAAGGAGGCAGAAGGCTACTGGGATGCTCATAAATGCACATCCACTGTTGCTCCTCTTTGCAGTCTGCTGTTGGGACAGCGTTGTGCCCTGGAATGCGGTCATACTTTGTTCCTGAAGAAAGCTGCCGTGCCAAGATACCAGTCTGCACAACAGCTCCTCGGCCTGGTCAGTCAGGTGTGGAAGTGTGAGGGCCAGGCAGAAGGGAAAAAATTACATGCTGCAACTGAAAACGCAAATCATCTGCTGCGATCTGAGAAATATATTGGCAAAGGGTCAGAGAAAACAATGCTCAACTCAGTGGCCTCTCCCCTGGCTCCTTGGAGTGGCTCCAGCCTCACACCTTCGTTAGGCTCTGGACAGATTTCAGTTTTGTCTCTGTCAACACTTCCTTCTCTCCTCATCACCTCTATCGATGACTGTCAGCTTCTCCTCTCACCTGTGCACGGGCTGGTGCCATAACCATTCCCTAATCAGCACCTCAGAGATGTTCAGGCCGTGTCTGTGAACAAGGTACAAGCTTCTCAAGGGAGCCCAGTTCATCCCTGGAACAGAGTTGCAGGGAAGGGTTGTCTTGCCATCCTCTGGCATCTGAAAACGAAGCCAGATGCTGTATGGCAGCCACAGACCACCGGGGAAAACAGAAAGGCAGAAGAGTCTTCTGCCTCCTACACACACAGCACACTGCACCCATGTCCTCAGCCCCAGCTAGCCTGGGCAGCTGCCTTTCAGAAGGTTAAACCATGACTTGTCTTGCTGTTGGACTGCACCAGCTTGCCTTGTCTTTCCATGTAGGTGTTGGAAAACCAGCTCTGTGCAGAGTAGATTAACTGCCAGAGACTCAAGGAGATGTTAATTGTGTCTGCCAGACGCCCAGCCTAGCAAGCACAGCTCTCCCTCACATGCAGGGTTTATGCGCAAATGAAAGCCACACCACAGACACTAGCAAGATGTAACGTAGGGAAGGTCATAGATTACTTATCTAAAGTAGTCCTGTAGCTTTCTTGAAGCATCTGTGTACAGACACATGTGAGAAATATCTTCATATACATGTGACAGAAGGACAGGCCCAATGAATCCAGAGCCTGGTACTGTAAGGATTTTCTGTAAAATTTGCAATCATGCTGAAGCATTTCTGAAGCAAGCCACAAAACAGCAGCATCCTAATGTTCTCTCATGGGGAGTGGACACTTCTGGAATCATTTAGACAACATGCAGACCACAGCGAGAGGAATACCTAGATTAGGCTGTTGGCTTGTTTTCTGTGGATTCTCCAAGTAACAGGCTCTCCTCTGACTGGCATGGCTACAGCAGGCCAGTTGCCTCTCCTGACCTCCCCTGAGGCAAGGCTCGTAACATCTCTGGAGGTTAATGCTTGAATTAGGCTCCTCAGGTAGGCAGAGCGGATATAACACCAACAGCCAAACACCTGTGCAGTTCAGGTCCAGTGGGACTGCCACAAAATCACCAGGGCACATGTGGCCAGCACAGATCACATCTCCAGTATTGCTTGCCTTCCTCTAAGGCACAGGACCAGGAAATATCTCACATCTGCCTCCTTCATCTCTTGCTATCAGGAGAGACTTGTTGGTTTTATGCCACCAGTTTAATCTAAGCCGTGTTCTTAAGGATCAAAAATTATTCACATCTGCCTGTTGCTCTGCAATTAGTGCCTCTCAGCTTGGTTTTCCTGCCTCCACTGTGGCACACGTTGTGGCTGTCACAGGCTGGTCATACATCTTCAGCTGAGCTCCCCTGTCCCAGCCAAAGCCATGAAAAAAAGCCTGGGAAAACACGTTGGCAGGAAGATGCTAAACCTCTGCCATACATTGCAAAACACTCAACCTGAGCCTTGCACTGGCATTGCCGGAGGTCCCATGGAGGAATGTGCATGGGCACTACACAGGTACAGTTACTCATTCTTATGTCTCCAACATGCATTTACTACAAATCAGCTGCCAAAAGCTATTATAACACACAACATTTGCTCTGCAAAAGCTATTATAAAACACTGCCATGAAGATGTCCAGATGCTTTAAACATATTACCTTTTTTTTGACACCAGCAAAATGTTTCAGAATTTAAATAACATGCAGCGTGTTGCAGGGGTTAGTGCGCTGTTTGCATCTTCACCAGGGAACCTGTGAAGTTTGATCAGCAAAGGGAGCTCTGAAAGCAAAGGCAAATGATTTTCTCCCATGCCAACTTCTGGGGACTTGGGGCTCTCAGAAATGGGTGCAGGGAGAGAGAGGCCAGATGCTGGGTTTAGCAACACTGGCATGACCTTGTTTCAGCAGTTCGCCTGGAGGTAACCGAACTGTGAATCCTCGACGTGCATGACATTGGGTAGCAGAGGCTGCACCGTAGGCTGTGGCTGAGAGTGACTGACTCAGATGGCAGCAGGCTGGCAGCCCTTCAAAGAGGCTTTCTTTGTCTTCTTTGTGGGAGGTGTAAATGAACTGAATGGAGACACTGAAGGCTTTCCCGTGCCAGTTATTAGCAATCTCACTTCTATATATAGCTCCTGCCTAGCTTGCTCTGGGTGAGCAAGCAGAGTGGCATGTGAGTTATCACTCTTGTCACGTTCGCTTCTTAATTACATGCATTTTATTTGCTTGTTCTATTGTGGTGATGTAAGGCAGACGAAAAGAAGCTGTAACACTTCATGGTTTCAGCGTGGTGGAGGTCAAGGCTCCAGGCTAGAGCTACCAGAAGTGTTGGCAACCCAGGGCGTTACATCCTCAGGACAGGGAGCTCCAGGTGAAGCCCCCATAGAAAGCTGGGCAACTCCTGAGCTGACCCTGGCCCATGGCCCCATCCACATAGAATCACAGAATCACAGAATGTCCTGGGTTCGAAGGGGCCTCAAAAATCATCTGGCTCCAACCCCTCTTGTGCTCAGGATGAGCAGCAATGGGACACTGGCAAAATTGCACTGGAGGAAAGCAGTGAAACTTTTGCCTGTGCCCCCATCAAGCACAAGCTGATCAATCAGATGTTTTTCAGAAGTGTGGTTGATTTTCCTGTCTATTTTCATTTCTCTGCATTCTGGCCTGCCACCAGAATCAACACGACAAAGGCTGTTCAAACAGCTCTGTCGAGCCCACCGGATCCCAGCTGTCTCAGGAGAGACTGGAGAAAAATACCCTGTGCCCAGAGCCTGCTTTTACTTACCCAGTATAAACATCCCTGCTTCGTTCAGATTAGCAATGGCAATTCTCCTCTGATCTGCTTCATTCTTCAGCCAAGCCACTCTCAGATCAAGGTGCTTTCCATGGTTTCTTCTTATGCTTTTTGAGAGGTATCAAGTGCAGCAGCATCTGGAGCTTCATACCAGCTGTGGTGATCTGGGATGAGTCAAGGAAATTAATTAGAGATAATGAACCAGTGCCCAGTGTCCCGCTCCCTCATCCCTGCCTCAGTCAGGAGACAACACCTGCCTGTGATCTGATCCTTCCTTGTGTCAATGTCAATGCAAAATGGCTGCAAAGTGTTCCCATGCAGAGCTTGGAGCACCAGGTCCCTGTTGCACATACAATGTAGCACGCGTGAATCACAGATGAAGCTATATGGACCTACGGATGGCAGTGTCAAAGGGCCATGGTTGTTAATGAGCCCCCTCTGGTGATTTTATTCCATGTCCCAAGCATGTTTGGGAGCAGCATTCCCCAGCCAGCTGGTCCGGGGCTGAGGAAAGTGTACGACTGCACTTGACGATGGCAAACCCCATGGTGTCCATGCAGAGATTGCTCCCTGCAGATCCTGTCTGGATGCTGCTGTTTCACCCCGTGGGAGCAGATGTTGGCAGCTGGTGCCATGTAGGCCCCTCTGCCATGGTCCTGTCTAAGGGTGCTGAGCATGCCAACAATTTGCAGTGCTAGCAGGCCTCTAGGTGAGATTTTATGCATGCAGGCCAACACTAAGTCCCTCCAAGTGCTGAGGGTGTGTGTGTTGGCAGAACCAATTAAAATTCCTGGATCACCACCAACAGCTTTGACTCTGTTTGGGCCAAATTCCCAAAGGGGCCTCTTTGCTGCTTCCATCTTGGCTGTGGCCATGGTCTCTTTAGAGCAGACTGGTCCAACCTGGAGTATGTCTTAGATAAACAGCATGTCAGGTTATGGCATGTGCCCAAAGCCTGAGCCAGCTTGGGATGCAAACTTTATGCATGAGTTTAGCTCTTCCGGAGAGACCACGGTGGGCCATGATGGTAGGTGTAGGCTCACCATGTATGGAGCGCACCATGAGCTCCTTACTTCCACCTGCAGTGCTGTGTCCAGCTCTGGGCCCTCAGCACAATGAGGACATGGAGCTGTTGGAGCAGGTCCAGAGGAGGCCACGGGGATGCTCAGGGGCTGCAGGACCTCTGCTGTGGGGACAGGCTGAGGGAGCTGGGGATGTTCAGCCTGGAGAAGAGAAGGCTCTGGGAGACCTCACTGTGGGCTTCCAGTGCCTGAAGGGGCTGATAAACAGGAGGGAGAGGGACTTGTGACACGGGCAGACAGTGATAGGAAAATGGGGAAGAGTTTTAAACTAAAAGAGGGGAGGTTTGTGTCAAATGTGAGGAGGAAATTCTGTACCCAGAGGCAGTGAGGCCCTGGCCCAGGCTGCCCAGAGCAGTTGTGGGTGCCCCATCCCTGGAGGTGCTCAAGGCCAGGTTGGGTGGGCCCTGGGCAGCCTGATCTGGGGGGTGGCAGCCAGCCCCTGGCAGGGGTTGGGGCTGGGGGGGCTGTGTGGTCCCTTCCAACCCAACCATGCTGTGATTCTCTGATTCCATGATATTTTCCCTTTGATCATGACAGCACACTGTCCAAAGGCTCCTGGTTGCAATTTTAAGGACATGAAGAATAATTTCAGGTGATGACCTTTTAACACTGATGGTGGGTCCTGGAGCAGTGGCAGTGGTAGGCTGGAGGTGACTCACACATGCACTATGTTACTGTGCTCCCCTACCTGCACCAGCCCATGGTATCACTACCATCAGCACTATTGAGAAGGTGAACTCACTTGGAATAAGTTAAACAACTGCTCTTTTTTTTCCTCTATAAGGGAAACATGAGCAGGAATTGCCTGAGTGGAGCGGCAGGCTGCTCGAGTGAATAAACACAGAACCTTTTCACAGTGAGCCTCCCCCAGGCACCAGGACTATCTGAGGACAAATTACAGCAAATAAGAGAGAACGCTAGCAGCCAGAAGTACGGAGCAAAAAGCCAGAGCCAAGTAAAATGTCTCCATGCCCAATGATTCCAACTGGGGATCCAAACCTCCAGGTGTGTTTGGGATTCAGTGAAGCCTTTCCTTCTTGCGTGGGGCCATCCTGGGTAGGAGGCAGAGCAGTGACATGCCACAGGAGCTGCTCACGCCGTCCTGGATCGACCCTCCCAGTCATTACCATACCTTGGGTCTGATGCTTGCAGGCAGGCATTCCTGGCCGTAGTGATGACGCAGATGTAGTCTTTTTTGGATATCCTGTGGATGAGTGTGCAAATAATGCCAGGGAGATATGCAGCTATCTATAGTTTTGCATCGTCAGCTCCTCAGGGCTTTACTCAGCACTTTCTCAGATAAGTAATTTGTAGGTGGAGATTTCAGTAAGGAGTGAGTAAAATATGACTAATGCCACCCAGGACTGGTACCCTGACAGAGACTCACTGGTCCCACGCAGTGGCCATGCCACCATTCTGACAGTCCCACCTCTACAGCTGTCTCATTTTATTGTAAAAGATAATATGAATTTGGGGTCAATTCTTGACAATGGCTTTTGATAGCCTGATTAGGTTTTCAGTTTCTTAAGCCTTCAGACAAACCATGAGCACAAAAGAAGGGGGGGAGAGGGAAGCATCTTTCTGCCAGTTCTTACCTCCCTCAACAGCCAGAACGTGTCAGACATCCACCGCAGCCCTTGAGTAGGTAGAACAATCCAGTGAAGCGGTATATTTCTAAAATGTCAGGAGCAATTCTTTATATATATTTTTGTGTGTGTTTTCTATCTGCACATGTGGCATAAATATTTCTGTATATATACAATTTACATGTATGTTATATATAGTTAAAAATCTGTACATAAACTGCTTACACCACAAAGTTCTACCTTCTATTTAATGCATAAACATACCACAGTTACAGTGGCAACCACTCCTTCGACTACCACAAAAAGAAATGTTTTTCAAATCTAAGGATTTTTCAACACGGGAAGCCCCCTGCCACTGCTCTATGACATTTTGCTTCAAGAAGATGTTGCATCTTCCTAATACAGGTGATACAATTAGGTCTTGAGGCGGCATGAGCACAAGGATCAGGCTTGCTCTGCTACAAGGCAAGGCCCAGGCAGAGCAGAGCACAGGCATGCTGCAAGGAGCCAAATTCTCCCCTACATTTCGCCTGGAGTGCCGCTGGCGTGGAGAAGCATATGTATGTCCTTTGAGCAGACACCCACACGTACCTGTGCTCTCAGTGACACACTTCTTGTTTTCAAAGAAATACAATCATGCATTAACTACTTGCACACATACACACACACGTATTTTCTGCCAGTCAGGCACACAGAGATGCACATGGGTAGGCTCTAACGTGTAGGGACAATACAGTCAGTTTTGTAGGGTCTTTCACAAAGGTATCTCGATCGTACAATGCTTAGCCACCCTGTAGCACCACTGGCATGCATGGCCTGTAGAATACAAGTAAAAACACAAAATATTTTCCTGTGTAGCTTGCAATCTAAATCAAGATTAATAACATACCACAAAGAATGCAGACATTATGCAAGGAGGGGAGATGCACAAGAACAGTTGGAAAGGAGCTGCTGTGAGAACGTGCGATATGGGAAATTTGCATTAATTAGTTTGTTCTCTCACTCTCAGACACCCTCATACACATGCGTTGAACCCATGCACAATGCGGTGTGATTGTTTTTTCCAAAAGAGATGTTTTTCTAAGGAAATATGGATGTTAAAATAAAACCCCACTAGATGGCACTCGGTGGACATACATAACTCACAGCCCAAGCAGGCGATGCTCGCTGGTGGCAGCTTGCCGCAGAGCTGATGCAATGGCCGGGAGCTGGTGCAGCACCAACTCCGAGCATCCCCGCTTGGTGCCTGCCTCCAACCTGGCATCACAGCATGCCTGTCTCCATCCGTATCGTTTGGAGATACCGTTCCCCTTACACAGCTGGTGGTGCTGAGCCCCCAGGCCAGGAAGCAATTTGCTGAAATGAAGGGTGGAAGCCCAGAGATCTCAGCTCCTGTCCCCGTGCTCTAATCGTGGGGCTGCAGCCTGCCAGGAGGGATGGCATTGCAGTGTGTTGCCCCTGCGGTGCAATCAGCATCAAACAGCCATGTATTAGGGCAAAAGAAATCTCGCTTCAACCCCTTCTGTTGATAGCTCACACCACAGAGGTGACCTGTCCCGGTGGCCAGATGTGGCTGTAGGGCAGAGAGAGGGCAAAGATGCAGTTTCCCTAGGAGCCCTTGTCCCAGCCAACCTCACCCAACTTGATGTTGTTCCCATCTGCCCCCTCCTGCCCTCTTGGCCATAGGATCCCATCCAGCCCCTAGCTCAGGTGACTCTCACGGAGCATTCAGCCATAGGAGGAGCAGGCTGGGCACAGTGTGGGGCCACTGCTGGGATAAAAGGAGATGGAGAACATCCAGTTTTGCTCTTGGACAAAGTAAGCATCAGTTAGGAGAGGGTCTGTGGGCTGCCCAGTTCACTCAGTAACACAGTGCCAGGAGTGTGAACAAGGGCAGACAACCAGATCCCACTGGGGAAGCCTGCTGCTTGGGTTAGAGGAAAATCTGTGGAAACTCAGCCCTTTCTTCCATCTGGTCTCCAACCAGTGCATGCCAGGTTAAGGGCTGCCTGCAGGAAAAGCTGGGCCCAAGGGGGTCTTTTCTTCTCCAGGGGGATGCATTGGGGCACCTCCATGCTAGCAGGGATTCTGACTCCTTCAAGAGCATCATGAGCACAATGATGCTCATTTGACCAAATAGCTGCTTGGCTGCAGGGCTGTAACTTCCACTGCCTGACTGACAGCTTCCTGAGGCAATTTAATTAAAGAGACAAGAGTGCTTGAGAAAAATCATTAATTTCTCTTAAAGCAAAATCTTTGCCCATGACACCTGCCTGGTGTGGAGCTGTGAGGAGCAGGGCTGCGCTCCAGCAGTCATTGGCATGGGCACCCACACCCGAACTAATCCAATCTTTTCATGTTTCATTACTGCAAGCTCATTTTAATACCATCTGTCAGCAATCTGATCCCCTCTTATCACTGCTGTAAGACCATCAGACAGGCAGCGACAACAGGGCCGGAGGGTGCATGCAGCTGACTCTGCACGGGCTGCAAACCCAGCCTGAATGGCTCTGCCCAGCAGGATCCAGCCCCAGGAAACGCTGATGACAACAGCTGCATCAACATCATCTCGCTGCAGCTGCAGAAACAGGGGCAAATACGTCCAACACCCACAAGGGGTGCATGGGACGCTGGAGGCACTGGAGGTGGCCGATCCGGTTTGATTTTGGCTGCTCTATGTGCAGGGCTTAGGGGGAAGCAGTGCTGACTGGGAGTGGCTGAAGGGCTGCTTGTGGGGAACAGACCTTGCAGGGCTTGGGACTTAGGGGACAGCTGGCCAAAGAGGGTGAGTGGGGAGGGCTGTGGCCGTCTTTACTTGAGCAAGGAGTAGAATGAAAGAATTAAGGAAGTCTGTGACCTGGAACCAGTCTGGGTGGATCACGGTCTCACCGTCAAAGCTGGCACCACTTGGTTTGCAGCAATGCAGCTGACAACCCTGTGTGCACCATGACCGTGACAGCCAGAGGCAGGTCTCTCTGTGTATGCACACAGAGCTGCCACATGTAGTTCCTTGCAGCTGCACAGCTTGCTCTCTGCAGTCAAAAGAAACACCCCATGCTGAGAGCTGAGAGCACACCCTGACACAGTGCACGCACGAGGATCCTGCCAGTAACACTCCTCTGTGCCCCTGTGCAAGGTGGCAGAGGGTGCAGTCAGCTGCTTCCCTTCAGCCCCAGCCTCTGGTGCCCTCCCAGCAGGTAAACACAGAGCTGAGGTGGGATTTTACTCTTTGCTCCATGGTTTTGCAGAGTGCAGTTGAAATGCGGGAGTGAAAAGAAGAACAAGCCCTTTGCCAGTCCTGGTTGTGGGCCAGGGGCTGGGGAACTTTTAGGATGTTCTGGGTTTACAAAGCACTTCTTCTGGCCTCTGATCTCATCAGGGTGCCTACAGCTCCTCACCCACCACCGTACTCATGGCTTTCAGACTGTGTGCATTAGTTTCAGGCCTCTCTGGCCCAAGCACATCTCCAGACTGGCATAGCAAGACCATGACCAGACCAGCAGGATGTGCTGCATGCCCAAGCACGGGCTGTTGAACCTTCTCTGGACTGTGCTGTTCTGCCCCATGCAGATGTAACCCCAGCAGCCCAGCCCTGCACACCCATCTGTGCCGATGCAGATGTGTCTGCAGGATGCTGAGTGCCTCTCCCCTTCAGCTCTAGGCAGGGAGGGCTGTGGCTGAAGCTGCTGTTTGCTTCTGGGACCCCTCAGTGCTCCCCAGGACCAGTGATGCTCACCCTGCTGCCTTGCTTGAGCCCATGCCCATGGCCTGGAGCCCAGGCAGGTCCCTGCCTGCTCGCCTCCAAAATCAGGTCTGGCTGTGATTTTTGCTGGTTTCAGTTATCAGCAGTCCAAAATGGGAAACAGCCCCTTTTCATTGCGCTCTGCAGTCAGGAAAACTGAGCAGGGCTTTTGCCTTGGATGCTCTCAGAGTAGCCTTTTAGGAATAGCTCATGGACCAGGAACGTGGCTCTTCAGAGCAGAAGCTAGGTTCGAGTCTACTTTCCCACTTAAAACCAGAGGAAAACAGATCAAAAGTTAATTAGCAGCATGGGAACATGCTGCAGGTTATTAGGACTTTCCCCTTCTGCAGAGCTGCCTGATTAACAGACAGGCTACACAACACCATAATGCTTTCAACGCCGCACTTTTGCAAGGAGCACGGCCAATCCCCAACAGATGAATAAGTCCAGGGGAGGGGGGAAGGTGCAGAAAAGGAGGACGTGGGTTTGCTCAAAGAGATGATGAATCCCGAGCAGCATCCCTTGTTCTGCTAGTGGCTAGCAGTAAGATCCCTGGCTGGGATCTTTATCTGTAAAATGACCTAACCTCTGAGATACTTCAGGCCGTAATAGAAAGGCTGGTGTGAGCTCTCGCTGGTATCACAGCAACAGTGGGATCATTTCAGAGCAAGCTCTGTTCAGCCACAGCCTCCAGGGTTCTGGGGAAAAGCTCTTTAATGTCTGCAAAAGTGCTTTGAAACCCGGCGGTGAGAAACGTGGAAGGGGAAGGACACGGTTATGGCGAACACGGCTGATTTTGCTTCAAGGATGCAACAGCTTGGAGAAATGATCCTGCAGCCTGGAGGGTACCAGTGAGACGGTCCCGCTCCGATTTCTCCTGACTGGGATATACCCAAGGAGACCCTGGGAGCTGCATGACTCACAGGATGCTTCAGGTGGGATGAAGTCAGCAAAAAAAAAAAAAAAATCGAACAGGCAGTTCTGGATGATCCATCAGTGTGGAAGCTGTCAGTGCAATGCCAGGGTGCAAAGATCTCTTACCTATCCGACCTGCAGATGCAGGTTAAGAACTGCAGTGAGCTTTGGGCTCTCTCCTTCACACCCAGAGCTGTCTGCAAGTCCCTGGAAGGATCCTGGAAACTTCATCCTTGATCATCCTCCACCAAAAAGTCCTCTACACCTCCAAAAGTCACCCTCAGGAATATACCCCTCAGCCTTGCTGGAAAGCAGAATGGATTTTGTGGCCAGAGTAAGAAACTGCACTCAGATGAAGTCATTGCACACTTTTGCACATTCCTGGAAGGGGAGGCAGAGAGATGAGACCCCCAAAAAGAGCCATGCTGCCTGGAGAGGAGGCACTTTGCCATCCTGGGGTGCCCTGGGATCGGTCCAGGGGAGCAGAACATTTCCACTGCTCGGCCAGCCATGCCCAGCACTGCTGATGCAAAGCCACAGGAGAAGAACCAGCGCTGTCATTCTCCCTTTTCAGCAGCTTGATGGCACATTTTGGAAATTGAGGCTGTCTGACGATGCACAGAGCTCAAAATCCCTTCCTTGCCAATGGCACAAAAGACCTAAACTGTTATAATGGGACCTCTGATGTCCACCAAAGCCGTTCATAGGAGAGACTGCAGGATTTCTCAGTTTCTCCTCCTTCCTGAAGTAGTACCCCTGGGTTATTGTACTTATTAAATTAGGAGCTGTAAAACAACTGGGTAAACAATAAATTGCCAGAAGGAAATAGAAAAATGCCACCCATTTTGGTTATTAGTCCGGATGAGTGAATTAGGTGTTGAAACAGCAGCTTTGAAGTTTGACTCATTAAATCACACACCAATTCAGTGCTTATTAGGTCTCCAGTCAGATATATAAAAGCACCAGGCTGATGGGTTTGCTGTGAGCAATAGTCATTTGTCTCTTCTGCTGTGAGCAGCCTGTGGGTCCCACACTGTTTGCTCGGCTGTGAGAGAAGAATTTAAAGCACCAGTTCCTGGTGCCACGTGGGAATTTGTGAATTACAGGGTTTGATTCTGAAGGAACTCAGATTCTTCAGGGTCTTTATTTCAATGAAGAGTGGCATGGGAAGTTGCTATTTGGTGTCTGAAAAGCAGGAGACAGATATATAAGTGCCAGCCTTACATTCTCTCTTTTCAAAGCTGTGTCACAGTTCTTCAAGTGTAGCTGCAGATCGGGATGGGCTGGGATGCAACGGTGTGCTGCAACATGCCTCAGGCATGGGACATGATGGTGTCTATGAAATCACGGTGGAAGGCCAGGGATGAGAGGTGTTTATCAATCACTCAAGTCGAGCTGGAGGGACAGACAGGTCATCTCCCTTTCCGTCATCTAATAAATGCCTGCTCAGGGACAGAACAAAGTCATCTGCCCTGTGGTACTTCACTGCTGTCACGTAGACCCCAGCACATCCCTTCTGCAGAGGTGTCACATCAAGGGAGAGTGTGATAGAAAGCAGGTGATAACCACTCAAATGCTCACAAAGAGTCAGACAGGCGTAGCAAATGAGCAGTGAGGAGACTTTCTGGTTTGCCTGTCCCCAGGGAGGATCAGTCAGTACCTCCTCAGTACCTCATGCAGTTAGACACTTTGTAAAGTGTCCAACTCAAAGAAGCTGAGCCCTTCCAGTCAGCAACATGGCTCCACGCTACAAAGGCTTCTCCTGTATCTCCATCCATCCATCCATCCATCCATCCATCCATCCATCCATCCATCCATTTATCCCTTCATCCCTCCATCCATCCCTCCATCCTGAGAGATCTTCAAATTGGAGATCTCCACTGGAGTTCAGTGTTCAGACACAGAGTGCTGTGAAGTCCTAAATGGAATCTCCAAAGTTATGAGGTTAGAAGAATTATACATTTTGCATTCCTCGCATTTTATTCATATCAGGAGCTATAGGGTCATGATTTCCAGCCTGTTTTACAGCCACAATTATATAGAAATCTATTGTTTAAATTCAAAGTTTGGATTTTCAGTTAACGGCATGATTCCAGGAGCTGAATCTGTAAGCAAAATGCACTTCAGGACTGAAAATATCCAGCACCAGCGATGGCATGCATGTGCCTGGGAATTCCCAGTGCTCACACATTTATTGGACCAAAGCTTTAACCAAATGTTCTCACCACGAACTCAACCCTGCTCTCACTGGGAGTTTAGTGTTTCACCTCCTAACCCAGATAATTCAGCTGGAACGTCTCATTTCTTCCGGAATGAAGCAATGGGCATGTCTGTGGCCTAAGCCACCTTTCAACTATCAGCTGAAACTGGGGGAAGACCTTCTGAGATAAATAATACATGGAACAGAGTCTCACCCACAGCCAGCTCCTACTGAAACCATATCCCTTCTGTAGCTGACCTATAATTCGAGGAAGGCTAAAGCTGACTCATCTCACAGGCGTTTAGTGAGGTTTAAAGCGGCTGCTGGATGCCTGGCTAAAGGTGGGACCTAAGGGCCAGTTCCTTGTGTCCTTTCAGCACAGCAGCTTGGAGAGGGCAGCTGTAGGATGGGGACGGCTCACAGAGCCCCAGCGCAACGTCCGGCTGGTGCTGTCTTCCCTGTACTTCCAAGCACATCCAGGTCCCTGCCCCACTCTTCCCACATTAATGTACATCCTTAGAGTGACAGAATAACCCAGGCTGGGAAGGAGCAGAGGGCAGGGCCAGCTGCAAAGGCAGCCCAGGTTGCTCTGGCTTTATCCAGTCTGGTCTTGAAGCCTTTGAGCGTGCAACGTTTGGTGAAGCCAGGGCCACACCACTAAGGGGCTCACAGGAAGGCAGTGGCCTTCTGGCCACCTGTTTAATCTCTCTTGGCAAACACAGAGGCCGCAGTTCCAAGTTTTCCTCCATAACCCAGAGGATATGGTTGTTTGCATCTTTTAGACACTGCAAGCCAAGGCTTTCACTTAATCATCTGGGTTCGGGAGCTGCGGATTTACAAAGAAACACACCTGACTAAAACAAAAAGCACAGGCTGAAACTCCGGGCTTACCCCTGCAGCCTCCTGCCTCCCTTGATTGTATGCCGACCTCGTTCTAGGCAGGAGAGGCTCTGAGGAGGCTCCAGCTGGACACAGACATTGTTATTAGGTGATTTTTTTATTTGTCTTGCTAAGAGTCCAAGAAATATCTGCGAGGAGAATGAAGTCATGCTTCGCCTGCCAGCACTCCCCAGGAGTGATCTGTGGCAATAATTAGCAGAGGCTGTTGCACTGGCCATGATTTTCCCAGGTTGCACACTCCAGCTGTGATACCAGCAAGGTTTCGGCTGCTGGCATACAGCACTGCAAGCACACCCAGACCCTTCCTGTGCACAGCGGTGCCATGAGCTGTGGGAGAAGATGCAAAGCCCAGCCCCTCCCAACACCCTGCAACGTCCCCATCCCCAGCAGTGCCCTCCATCCCCACACCTTTCCTGCCAACCCCATGCCTGACCCCCCTGCAGGCTCAGCGCCTCTCCTCCACCATCCTTTTCCTTCCCTCCCCTGCTCCACTCCGTGCACAGCAGCCTCCTCCTGTTGTCATAACAACAAGCATCAGCCCGTGGCGGCTCTTCCAGCCACATCTCATGCACTGGGTAGCTCTACCCCTACAGCACCCTTCCCTCAGTCTGTCCAAGCCTCAGTAAGGGGAGGAGGGACGTGGGGAGCCCCAGCACCCCCAGAGATGTTTCCCTGACCCCTCTCAGCCCTTGGGCACCTCTCCCCCCTGCGAAGCACAGCACAGCCTCACTGCGCAGCAGGTGCAGGTGTGGGCAGGATCACAGAAGGGGCCCAGCACACAGAGGGAGCAGCAATGGTTCACGGAGCTGCAGGGATTCACACAAGGCACCCATGGCACGGAGCACCCGTCCTGTGCTTGGAAAAACCCAGCAAGCCCAAGGCCCCGAAGGCTTTTTTCTTCTGGCAGCCTGTGGCCAGCAAGTGGTGAAAGCCACTCAAGACCAGCAAGGGGATGCGGCTACACCCAGAGGTGTGCAGGACACAGAGCACCAGGATAAAGCAACAAAACCCTGAAGTTTATGTCTTCCAACGTGGTGCTGCTGAAATCCAGCCCCTCAGCATGGTGTTCTGGCTCCTCCAGCTAAGAGATGTCAAGGATCTGGCTCCTGAAGGTGCATTTATGCCTGCAATGCACGTAAAGGCCTGGTTACAACAAGAATTAATCTTTTTTAAGTTTCCAAGTCAAGCTCCCAGGCTGCTGGGAGGCTGAATTTGGGAAGAAGGAAAGAACTTCACCACAGGGCCTGGGTATTTTGGAAGCACTGAAGAGATTTTAGGCTCCCAGAGAGAAGCACTGACTCCTAGATCTTCGTCACAACCTCCACACTGTGATGGGGAACTGCATCTCCCAGGAGAAACCAGCCCATGTTTGGCTTCACAGGGGAGGAAAAGTCTGGTCTCAGTATCTAGAAAACAAAAGCTCTGCAGGAGGAAGGAATTTCTTGGGACACCTGAGGAACTGGAGCCACTGGAGATTTGTGTAAACCAAATTGGTTCCAGGCTTGGGAGATTAGCAGGGCTTAGCTGCAACGTTCTCCAGACATCTCTGGCTGCCTTTAAAGCCTCTCTGTTTTTAAGAATTGGAGAAATCTTTTTCTTTTTTTTTTTTTCTTTTTTCTTTTTTTTTTCTAAGGAAAAATGATTCCTCCATTCAGTGGCTGAAGCACACACGGGAGGGGCTGGCAGCGTGTCTGGAACAAACGTCACCAGCCCACGGCCGCCTGCCAGCACTCGTTGCGTTCAGCTGCCATAAAAGAAAATACGGGGTGTGATCAGGGCAGTAAAGGACCCCATCCTCCCCAGGCCCTGACCCCCACACAGTTCCCGATGCCCACAGAGGCTCTTTGGATGCATGGGGCAAAAACACTGGATCCACACCTAGCGCACCTTGCGCAGCCCCAGTTGCTGGAGCAGGGAGAGCTGGGCCCGAGGGTCTCAGCACTAAGGGAGTCCCGATGAGCTCCCCCACCCCTCCCCTCTTCTCGCTCCTCCAGCACAGCCACCATGCTCACAGTCCAGGGCCAGCATAGCCAGGCTGCAGGCTCTGACATTTGGACACCGAGCAGCTGGTTCCGCCGGCTGATGCAGCCCCAGCTGCATGGTCACAGCCAGAAATCAGATAGCGATCGCCTTCCCTGACCTATTTGCAAAGCCTCCCCCTGCCTCCCCCCCACTTTAGGCTCTGAACTTGTCTGCAGACGTCCATCAAAGGCTGGTCTGACCGCGACGGGGTGAAGCTGCGCAGTGGGAAGCTGCCCAGAAGGGTTTGCTGAAGCAGAAAGGGACCGGGTGCCCTGACAATCAGCAGGGAGAAAACACAGGCTTTTCTTTAATTTTCCTTTTTTTTTTTTTTTTTTTTTTTTTTTTTAAATGGTCATGCTCATTTCGGGAGCAGCGCTGGAGGTGACCCAGCCTCAGGCACGGCGCTGAGCCGTGCGTGACTGGGGGGCTCGGGGTTCACGTGGGGGCTGCTAGCCCCCAGCTGCTCCCTGCGGACAGAGGAGGAAGAGGAGGGGGGCAAACTCCCCTCTCCAAGAGACCCCAAGTTTCATTTCTAAATACCCCAAACCCCCGGCACTCTCCTTAGCCCCGTATCTGGGAGCTGGGGCAGCAGCACCCAGGCCTGGGAGCACCGCTCCAAAACCCCAGCCCATCGGTGCGCTGAGTTGTGCCCGGCCTCTGCGGAGCATCCTCTGCATCCCCCCGCTGCCGTGCAGGGGGAAGCCCTGCAGGGTTCACACCTGGCATGTCCGATGGGGGACGACGGCTGGGGAGGGAGCCTGCAGCTTGCCGGGGGGGATCCGAATTTGCCTCTATTGTTTGACTCTGTCCCAGGGCTCTGACCGTGTGAAACAGAATGGAAATTAAAGACTGCCAGGCATGCAAATAGTAATATGTTGGGATTTTAAAATTTATTCCAACATGCTATTTTTTTAAAAATATGCTCAGACTGAGCAGACAATCTGAGTTGTAGTAAAGGCAATATTATACTTGTAAAAACTTCTCATTCACAGTACAGATGTCATTTACAATAAGGGTCACAAACATCAAATACTGAGTATTTTTTTCTTCTTTTTGTGTTTTTTTTTGTTGTTTTTTTTTCTGTTGTTTTTTT
>VXAV01010995.1:19511-42214 GCA_013399715.1 Alectura lathami | reverse complement strand
CGCCTCCCGGCACCTGCGTCGGAGGCTGCCCCCCGGGGGGGCTCCCCCCTGTGCCTCCCGGTGCGTGGGGGCCGCGCATCCCGCAGCCCCTCGGTGGCCGCGGGCGGATGATTGGCTCGGGCTGTTAAGTTGATTAATTGAAATGAAGTTCCTCCGGAGGGCCGGCCGTGTTCGCTGGGGTCAGGGTCACACCACTGAGCCGCTTAATCAGATCTTCGCGTTCGGCCCCTCCGAGGCGGGCTGGAATGCGGCTCTGACAAAGCCAGGCGCTTGGCGCCAAATCTCTGCTCTGCTCTCCCTCCTCTTCCATCACACCGAACCAATGCATCCATCACTGCGGAATAAACCCCAAATCCACAGAGCCGGCGCGGGTGATCTCTCTGCAACTGAAGCCGGTAGGGAAAAATAAAATAAGACAAAATAAAATCGCTCAGCCCGAGCTGCTGTTGTTTTTAAAAGCAGTGAGGAACGGTGAGGAAAGGGTGACTGTCACTCCAAGTCAGCCCTTTTGGAGGAAGGGGGCAGATGTTTGTGTGCGGATAACAAATTCCTTTATCTGAGTGAAGCGTTTCTCTGGGGAAGGCGGGGAAGGTTATTATAAGGTTAGCCTGAACTATTGTTAAATAAAGTTTCTTTTTTTCCTTGCAATTCAAGGACCCGTCATATTACGCAGAGATAAATCACTCCTGCTTTGCTCCGGAATGGCTCTTACGCAATAGACAAGCTGGATCCCACACACATCAAAAGCTCTGAAGGCTTGAGCACTGCAGGGCCAGCACTCAGCGCGTCCCATCAGCACACACTCCTCCCTTCCTCCCTCTGTCTGTGCAAGCAGGATGATGTTTCTCCTGTGTGCGTGCACTGAAAATAATGCAGTTGTTCCTATTTCTTCATTCCCATATCTCCACTGTGCTCTATACCAAGATTTCGATTATTTCAGTGGCAGGATGAGGTGCAATGTATGCCCATTGCAACTCTAGGAGAGGCTGCATGAGAGCTGAAGGTGCCCCACAGCTCCTGGTAATGTGGCTGGGGGGAGGCTGATCCCCCCCCTCCCCCAGGCCGTTCACGTTCACAAATGGGTTTCAAATTCATAAAGTTCCAGACAAGAACTGCACAGGGTTGCCTATGGAGCAGACACCTCGGGGATGGGGATGTTTATCAGCCACAGACAAGCTCTGCCAGAACGAGCAGGGCTTTAAGGAAGCCTGGTGTTCAAGAACTGCTGGATATTGCTTTAAAAATCAGCCTCTTTAAGGCATCTTAAACTGAGCAGCAATATAAAAAGTGGCAGCTCTTGATAAGGGACCAGTCCTCAGCGCAGCTCTTAGAGCCTTGGCAGCCTGCTTTCAGCGCTGGTTTTAGCAAGTCCGGTCCCACTGGGCAGGGGGGCATGGCCCAGCTCCTGGCACCTCCTGAAGTGTTTCGGCTGGAGAAGTCACTTCACATCCTTTTCTTGCTCTTAGGAGACGCCAAAGCGGCTAGCACAGAGAGGTACACACAGCAGGTGGAAGTATGGGGGGTACCCATCCTTTTAGCACCAATTCAGCTTTTGCTGGCTCCCTGCAGGAGCACCGGGCTCTGGCGGTGTGTGTTGTCTGCGCAGAGGTGAGCAGCTCTTCGTCCTGCCCGTCTGAGCAGCAGAACTTTGGGGAGGCAGATATTTGTAAACAGGCTTGTTTTCGGAGAAGGGATGGGTGGCAAGGCTGAAACGTAAAAATAGACTGCAGCAGATGGAAGGAGAGCACCCGGTGGTTTAACAGAGCCCTGAGCCGGGGTCCCCGAGCAGCCCGTTGCTTTTTGACAGCGTTTGGGTGTTAAAACAGCTGACAAAGAACGAGCTACCGGCTCCTTCTGGAGCGGCAGGGCCAGGTGAGGGATTCTTCAGCAGCGTGGGTGGGATGGCGCGAAGGCAAAAGCTTCCCTGAGACATCTCAAGTCAATTAGCAGCATTTAGGAGCTATATTTAACTCCCTCTCCGAGAGCAGGCAGACCTGGGTTTGTAGTTTCCTCATTAAGGCTGTTTACATGTCTAGAGATGTTCTACCTCCAAATCCAGAGAAGATAAAGCCGGTACAAAGCATTTGGCTAGCGCAGGGACATTGCTGGAGCACAGGGCTTCTCTGGGGGAGAATGCAGCAGTAGTTTGGGGCGGGTCAGAGTCTGATCTTGGGTTTGATAAACTTGAGTTTGCTCTTGGGGCAGAGCTAATTGCATTTAGAACCTGCCCCCTTGCATAGGATGGAGGAGGAGGACAAAAACCGTACCACATTTCCACCTTCTCTTTGTGAACCGCCTGTTAAAGCCCTACCCTGCCGTGATGTGCTGTAGGTACCGTGGCGTTTTTTGCAAGAGCAGCAGCATGAGCCCACCCGGGTGCTGTCTGAACACGTGCGCTTTGCAGCCTTGCTGTCCCGCTCCCTTTTCCCCCACAACCTCCATCCCCACTGCTCCTCGCACGCTGCATGCTGCTGCTTGGCTTGCCGCCCCTCTGCATCCTCGGTTCTGGGCAAGCGGGGAAGAAGCAAGAAGGCAGAATATATCCGGGGGCCAACAGCAAAGGCAGTGGTGTGTGTTATCGCTGCTGTTGTTTGCATGTGGTGTCGGCATCAACCTAAACCTCCAGATGAAGAAAGGGACGCTGTGAAAGGACCCATGTGAAGGATGACCATAGCCAGCAAGTGATTTTTAGCATGCTCTGCTTTATGAACTGCTTTTCCCGCTGTCAGTCCAAAAAATGGGAATTATTTTTCCATCTCCACCAACCACCCAAATCGCCGGTGCTTTCTTGATGTGACAACACTGGAAATGCAGCAGTGCAGAGCTGCACACCAAAGCTATGAGATCCTACACAGCGTCATTTAGGATTCAAATGGGCTGAGACACCTCCATGGCCTGGCTATTTTTTGTAAGGACCAAGGTGCCGAGACCTTGGGGAGGAGAAGTTCATCTGGCCTTAGAGCAACTCAGCTCCAGCGCAAAGCTGGGGATGGCTTCACCTGGAGCAGGACCCGCGCTACCGACACCGCGCTGCCCTGTCAGTGGTCTGTCGCTTGCTGCCAGCCTGTTTGCAAGTCTCAAAGCAAACACATGTGGCTCTGCAAGCACAGGGTCAGCCACGAACAGCAGGCACGGCACATCCTCTGGATGCTTTTTCATCTTTTTTCGTCATTTCGTTTGCTCCCGTTAAAAGAGCTGCCAACATGCGTTCGTGTAAGGAGAGGTGATGCAGCTTGCTGGAAATGGAGCTCTGCTCCCACATAGCTCACTCCCGTGGCGATGGGTTTTGCTCACGGCTTGCAAGCAAGGGGGGTGCTTAGCTAAAAATGGGCACAAGTGGAAAGGTTTGCTTCCATAATTTCTTCCCGCAATGAATGCATCCAGTTTTCTGCACGGGAGTTGCTGTTGGAGTCTGGTCCGAGGTCAGCTCTTAGGGACTTCAGTCCTGTGCCAGGTGAGATGCAAGTTCTGTGACAAGCTGCAGACCAGGGTCTGCCTTTGGGGTGGATAACTCAGCTTCCAGCACTGCAGCCGGCAGCTCACTTGTGCCTAATGCTTCATGTGGAGGCTGCATGGTGGAAAAGCACCAGCCTTACTGAATACTGCTCTGAGGTGCTTCCCCTTGCTGTTCTGCACAGCTTCCTCTTTGCAAAGGCAGGGTGCCAAGCAAAATGCACCCAGCCTGCTGTGAACTCACTCTGGCCTTTCGTCTGCAGCAGGGACGAGCCCTGGCAGCAGCAGGCTGCTGTCCCCGCAGCCAGCAGGAGCCCTGCAAGAAAGGAGAAGCTGCTGAACACTGGGTGGATGCCTCCCTGCAAGGGAAGGTTGCCTGGCCTGGGGAAATGCCTCTCTCCAAAGGAGTTTTAATCTGCAGAGAAAGTGTAAGGCTTGCAGGCGGTGGCTGGAATCAATGCAGCACTCGGTGCCCCCCTCTCGGCGATGCGGGTGACGCGTGCTTCACCAAAGGTGTCTGCAAGAGCATGCAAATGGCTTCTCAGAGAGGTGACAAGGGACGTCTGCCAGGCTGGAATGGCTGTGGATTGGCGGGCGCCTGCCTTGTCGTGCTCCTGCAGCGCTCACAGCGACTTAAAAGGCACAGGTTCCCGCAGGCTGAGCGAGAACTCCTGGCGCGAGCAGAGGGATTTTGCAGCAGGCTTGGTGTCTGCAGCACGGAGCGCGCTGAGCACGGGATGCAATGCAGAGAGCAGCCCGGGTGCCAAACGCACCGCCTGCGTTTCCCTACCCCGTACGTACACTAGTGCACATGGGTCTGCAGGAAGACGGGCCCTCATCGCTGCTCCGTGGGGTTTGGCTGCAGCGGCTGGAAAAGCGACAACAAGCTTGTTCCTCCCTTCCACCTCAATGTAAATCCACCCGTCCAAACTTGGTCGCTTTCAAAGTGTAACAGAGTAAAGTGTTTGCAAATGTTATTTTTAAGTGGAGCAGAGCAGAATTCTGAAGCCAGCGGTGGATTTAATTCTGCATTCGCGGCGTTTAAACTTCTCCTGAGCCAAGTGAAGTTGTTACGATGGAGCTGGGAGTGCAAACCCCACTAATTACAGCCCAAACAAACCTTTGGGTCTCCTCACTGGGAAATTAAAGCATGAGGGTTGCGTGGGATGGAGGAAGCTGTTCGTGTGATTTGCTTTTAATATCTCTTTGATACAGCATTATAATGCACACTCAGCTCCCAGAGGTGCCTCCATGGTCCAGTCCCAGTCCTGGGGTCACAAAGAAGCCCAGATATGTGCATCACTTCTTTCATATTTTTTTTTTTTATTCCACAAAGCTCTTTGCAAAGCAGGATTTGGGCTGGTGCTCAGGGAAAGTCAGAAAGCAAGAAGCCAAATGAGGAAGCTCTTTCTGAGCTTCCAGTGTAAAAATTAGCTAAACCTTGGGGCTTTCTAATGAAAAACCATCAGAGGTCTGCATCTCTGCTGAGCATTGCTCCCCATCCTGTGGTTCTTTTTGCTGCCTCAAATTCCTCGAGAAGAGCAGGGACAGAAATGCAGACGGCCTGTTCTTATTTGCTGACCCTCCAGGATTCATCCCACCAAGGTCCGCCGGCCTCTGCTCCCTTCCGCTGTCAAACCCGATATCTCAGGTTAGCAGGGATGCAGGAGAGCGCGTGTGCCTGCGACGAGCTGAAAAATGATTTGTTCGAACCATCTCATAATATATGGATGATGGAAGGCTCCCACTGATGACCTGTCAGGCAGCACTCCGGCACTGGGTGCCGGATGGGATGACACATTCACAGATAACAAACTTTGCTGTCAATCACCCGCGTTGTTAGACGTGGACTTGACGTGACAGCTATGGCTAACAACAGTTTTGATTGACGTGTATACGAATTGCAGAATATGGAATGTGAATAGAAACAGGACTCATCTCCAACTGGACAGAGCCCTGGTGCATTTTAAAACCCAGGGCGAGAAGCAGGGAAGTTTGGAAGCACGGTGAGCAGAGCACCTCGCCGTGATGCTGCGCTGGCGCTCGCTTTGATTTCCTGCTGGGAACGCTAAGCAGCAGCGTGGCTAACAGCACCCCGACGGAGAGCAGTGCTCCGAGGGCAACAGGGGCTGCTGCTGCTCCGGGGCATGGGGGCTGACCCCTGAGCAAGCACAGCTCGGGGTCAGCAGCCAAAGCTTTAGGTTAAAGCCGGAGATCCTGAGCCAAGGGAGGATGGATGTGCACAGCGAAGTAAAGCAACCCCTGCAAGTTTTGCTGGAGCAAATGCTCCTCGCCGGCGTGCCCCGCTCGGGGAGGGCATTCCTTGCAGCACGCAGGTGACACCTGGCAGGGCTCGCCCTCTGCTTTGCCCTGCCTGTCCTCTCTGCTCCCTTTCCTCTCCTCTCTGAACCCTCTCAGCTATTTTAGGCGAGCGAAGGAATCCAGACAGGTCTGTCTCCCAGGGCGGTGGAGCAGGCGAAGGAGGGGAAGTCAGCTGGTGAATCAGCAGCAGGCCAAGGCATGCTCTGGGACGTGGCTTCAGGGAAGTTATTCATCTTGTAACTCACCCTTGGGTTTTCTTGGCCTCATTTTCCCATCGCTAGGTCTGTGATTGCAGTCATTGTGGAGGTATCCTGCCGGAGCTGTCGGGCTGGGAGTGGCCCACCTCCCCGCTGACAGAGGGCAGAAGGCATGGGAAAGTGTCAGCCTGCCAAGATTGCACGCTCGGAGCGGAGGCTGCTCGCCCGGCGCTGGAAACTTGCCGGTGGCGGGTTGTTAATGTCATTACGACACTTCCAGAAGCAGCAGGTTTCACCTCTCAACCTGCTGCAGGAAAGAGGAGAGCCGGCAGCCAGACGCTGAGAGCTTGCAAAGCCGGAGCCGGCAGCACTGCGTCCTCCCTCCTGCAGGCTGGGTTTACAGGATCCGCCCCAACCACACATCGAGTCACTTTGGAAAAGCAGCAGGTGCTGCGTGCACAGAGCACAGTCCCAAGCCTGCTCATTGCTTGTCGAATTGCTCAGCACGGGAGAAAGCCCAGCACCTAAGCTGGGCTGCCTGGGACTGGAACCAGCACGCTGCAGAGTGCTCTAACCGAGCTGCAGGAAGGAATTAGCCCTGAAAGGCTGAAATGGCTTTTTTATTGGAGACAGACGTCCCTGCAGGAGGAGGAGGGATGCAGCACAGCCTCCGTCTCTCTGCACGCAATTGGCACGGGGTCACGCTGCGTTACCCCAATGGCTGAGTCCAGAGCAGACGAGGAAATGGCTCTGTGCCACCCACAAAGGTGGTGAAGGAGGCAGGAGGAGTGTCCCAGCTCCCAGATCCCCCCTCTGGGGCACAAGGCTCCATCCCACGGGAAGGAGGGCTCCGAGCAAACAGTGCCAGGACACAGGGCTGGTGCTTCCCTCCCTGTCTGCTTGCTTTCCATCTGCAGCAGGTCCTGCACGCAGAGCCCTGCCTGCTCCGTCCCAAACCTGCAATGCGCCTGCACCCTGCTCCGAAACCCTTTGCATCGCTTTGAACAGTTCAGCAGGCACCTTTGCTTTTCCTTTGAATGCTTCCCTCTTAAATCAAACCTAACTCAGGTTCAGTGCAAACTGACGAGGGAAATCCGGAGCTGCTTGGGGCAAAAGCTAATGTGTTAAGCGCTGAGACACAGTCCAGATGTGGAGCTCTCCAGGGCCACAACTGGTCTTTGAGCTGCTTGTTTGACACCTCTGGTTTAGACATTAAAAGTCCCACCGGGGAGGAAATCCTCATGGCCTGAGTTATGTGCTATTTACGGATGGGGCTCTGGGCAGCCCTTGAAAGAGCTTGTAATAAAACCTGGAATAATAGTAAATTATTAGCATAGGCAAGGAAAGGGGTTTTATTTTTCAAGGCAGCTGGTTTTATGGATTTTTTTAATGCTGGATGAAGATAAAAATCCTCATGCCTCTGAGGAATAAGAGAATGCAGAAGAGGCAGAGAAGTGTGTGAAAGCTCCGGGTCCCATTTGGAAAAGCATTCGGCAGGCAATAAAACCCCGGTGCTCGAGCTAAATGGTTTGCATGTGATAGCAGAGGCATCCCCCCAGGCAGTCCCAGGGCTTCGGGTCCCTCTGCTCCCACCCCACCCTGAGCTCCCTGCTCACTGTCCCACCTGGGGCTGGCAGCCTGGGACAGGCTGGGATTAAATCCTTGCTCATGCCTCTGCCAGAAGTGACTCACAATGAGTTTTATTCTTTTTTTCTCTCCTAAAAATCACGAACCAACCCTTCATTTGCAGGGAAATGTGGGTTTTCCTATCGCAATGCTGGGGTCTGCACCCTCATGTGAGCCCTCGCCTAAGGAGGTGCTCCAGCACGTGGCAGCGTGCGGTGGCACAGAGCCATGATAACCCAGAGCCCTCAGCAGCCTTTTGCTGCTCGCCCGCGCGACGAACCCAGCTGCGGCAATCTGCCCTAACCTGAGAGCTTTAAGGACGCTAACGCTGTGTCTGCACAGCTTTCCTCCGCCCTGACATGCCTGCAAGTGGCAGGAGTCCTCCTGCTTGTCACTGGCTGCCCTTGAGTTGTCTCACTCCCAGGGCTTCATTTCCCTCTTGTCGCTCTGTTGCCTTGTTTGTTTTCCTCCCTGCTCGGTGTTAGCCACTGAGACAGAACATCCAGAGCAGCTACGGGGCTCGTTTGAAGGGTGGCAGAACTGAAAGGATGGGTTTAGCCTACTGGAGCAGTTCTCCTCACACCAGAAGGACACATCCCATTAGTGGGGCAGACCTTGCACCCGCCCAGCATCGCGCTCCCCATCCCCTCCCCTCCATGGGGTACCGCTGCGCGGCACCACAGGGACTGAATTGGGAAAGCACAGGAGAGAGTGGGCCAGAAAGATGGGGAGAGGGGGGCTCTCGAGGCGCCGTGCACAGTAGGTTTTGTTGTGCTGAGTTGCTCTGGGCAGCTCCTGGAGCCCATCGCGGAGGTGCCGGTGCCCTGATGAGGATCCCTCCCAGCTGCTGACTCACTGCTGTCGGTGCTCCAGCAGCAGGGACCTGCTCGTCTCGCCCAGCCAGCGCTCAGGCGTGGCGGCAGGATTTGCTCAGCGAGCGCTGAGTTAAAACCCGCACCGAGAACGACTCCGTTGCCGTGCACGTTTCCCCCCTGCTCTCCCTGCTGTTAGAGCAGGATCCTCTGCTTGCACGGTTCCCTGCAGGGAGAGCGGCTCTGCAGGGCTGCGTGGTGCCCCGAGTGCCGCTCAGGTGCCTGCGTGCTCCAGGTTCTGCTCCAGGTTCGTGCCTTCTGCTTCCAGCTGCAAACCCTGCAGGATGGTGTTGGGGAGGAGAAAGCAGAGGGGGAAGGATGGGGCTCGTGAAGTCCCAGATAGAAATGGGTACAGGAGGGAGTACCATGCTATGTCTAAAAAAAACAACAAAACAAAGGCATTTCCAAACCCATATATTCCTTATAAACACAGACTAAGCCTCAAAACAAAACAGAGCCATCAGAGCACAGCTGTGGATTGCAGCTCAGAGCTCTTCCTGCATTCTTGCTGGGTGCTGTACAGACACAGCCCCCCGACACATGGAGCCCGCCCCCAGCTTCTGGTGGCAATGGCAAGAAGTGTGGTGGCATCACTGGCGTCACTGGGGTGCTGTGGCACTGGCAAGCTTTGAGAACCGTAGAACTGTAGGATCATTTATGTTGGGAAAGACCTTCGAGATCACCAAGTCCAACCACCAGCCCGGACTACCAAGTCCTGTCACCAAACCAGGTCCCTTAGTGCCACGTCCACATGTCACTTAAATGCCTCCAGCGACAGGGACTCCACCACTGCCCTGGGCAGCCCGTTCCAATGCTTGAAAAACCTCTCCGTGAAGAAATTCTTCCAAATTTCCAGTCACAACCACCCCTGTTGCAACCTGAGATCATTTCCTCGCATCCTGTCGCTCACCACCTGGGAAGTGAGACAGCGGGCCAAACCTCACATCCCAGGAAATTCCTGGGGAAGCGGATTTAGGGTGGTTTAACCCCTTGCGTAGCAGCTGTGACCGCAGCCCCAGGTGCACGCGTCCCAAAGCCTGGCAGCGAGCGGCGACGTGCCACCCGCCCTGCTGTCCCCGGGGAGCGCGGTGACCCCGCCGTGGCCGCGACGAGCCTGGGTGCTGTTCACACGCTGCCCAGCAGCCAGACCTGGAGATTACACGGTAGGAAGAGGCGCAGCCCTGCTCGCTGCCTTTGATGTCGGTTTTATTGTGTTGCAGGCAGACACCGGGAAAAGACGAGTCACAGAGCTTGCAGAGATTAATTTGCAGGCACTCTGCAGATAGATTTTCCTTTGGAAATCTGACAATTCACCCTTTCCAAGCAGCAGTGCCTTCTCGCTTTTGTTTCTGCATGGCACTGTGACGTGCTGGTAGCCGCAGGAAGGAGCAGGGCTGTCTGCTGGCACCGTGATGCGCACACATGGAGCATCAGGAACGCTCACAGGAGCAAAAGGGACTCAAAACTGGGACAGTGTGGGGCCTGGCTGGGACAGCCTCAGGGAACTCAAGTCCCAGAGAAAGCGACCTGGTATTTTAAACAGTTTTAAATACATTAAACTAACAAGGATTTTTCTAGGGAAAAAAAAAAGGTTAGTCTGGGTCACAAGTATTGCTTGCTCTGAAGAGGGTGGGAAGCTGGTCTGTTTACAAGTGTGGATGTGCTTTTTCCTGTAACGGACACACACATGTGATCTCCCAGCCTACTCCTGGAGGAATCTGCATTGGAGAGAGCACTTGCTGTAGGAATCATCTGGCTGTTACAGGAAAATATTTGGACTAAAAGGCTCTGACATGGGTATGGAGATAGCAGCACGGAAGATACCGGGAAGAGTCTCTTCCAGTGCTCTCTGGTCGGAGATTCCCACATTAAACCAACTCACAGCGAGCCCAGATTCAGAGGTAAAACCGTTAATGGCGTGGAGCTGATTTCCATGAGGAAAGAAATCCTTTGTACTGTTCTTAGAACAAAAAGAAATAAATATTCAGGCATTTTCCACAGAATCAATGGGTTTATAGCCCTGCAGGCCGGTGGCGTGGAGGAAGGCTACAGGAGCGCGTCCAGCAGCCGCTACGGAGGGCTGCAAATGGGGCTTACAGACACGGGCCTGCCTGGCTTCACCCCCAGTTTCCTGTGCCCAGCTCGGGGGCTGAGCATGACAGGCTCAGGGGCTGGCCCTGAAGGGGGGCAGCCAGGCAGCGAGGAGCTGGGGGGTGCAGGGGCTCAGCCTTGGCTTTTCGTTCCTCCCCTAAAGGAAGGCGGCCACGACGTCTGGTGTGTTTTCTTCCCCGTTTCCCTGTTTCATCTCCCGAGCTCATAACAAACGAGAAGCACTGGGACCTCCGCTGCTCACGCTGCTGGGGCCCTTTCCCAGAGGGGGGAAAAATAACCCTGCACCCTTCCATCCTGCGGGGAAACAAAAGAGTGTTTGTGCTTTGCTGGTTGCTTTAAACTGGGCAAAAACTCACTGTGCAGCCCTGCATTTCTGCTTCCCTGGTGTTTCCACTGGTGCACTAGTGACAGGAACGTGCCAAACGTTTGCTGAAGATAACCAATGTTTTGTGCTGAGGATCCAAGGATGCTCCTGAGCACAAAGCACAGGACTTGGGCTCAGCAAAGAAGCGTTTTCCTGCCACCCAGCCTTGGCGCAAGAGCCAGTGAGCTGCAGGTCTCCAAGGTATCTAGGCAGGCAGCTACAGGAAGAAATGGCTTGACATGACATGGAAGTCAGCAGGACGGTGGAAATCTGGAAAATAAAACCTGCTAGCGGCTCTTTTTCCCACCTCCACTTTGCAGTTTATGCCCTGAGCAAACAGAACCCTTCGCCCAGCCCCTGCAGCGAGCTGAGAGCAGGGCAAGGACCCAAACCCAGCACCCTCCCTGCACCTTCACCCTCTCCCTGCAGAATGGAGGCCCTCCCGCCTCCAGCCCAGCTGTTTTCTCACTTGCAAGCCTTCCCGCAGAAGCACCAAGCCATAAAACAGGGCTGGCGAGGGGAGGTGCACGCTGTTTGCTTTAGAGGAATCCATCCGCTCGCTGAATAGCCCTTTCTTCTCCTTCTGTGTGTCCATCCTTTGGGGCCGAGGCCACTTCCTGGCATGCATTTTAAGCTCTCTGCCAGCGCAGTTACCATCCCTGCCGGCTGTAAAAGCCTGAATCCCACTTTTATTAGCCCACTCCTCAGCAATGAACCCTGTCACCGCAGCTGGGGTCTGTAAACGCTCTCCAGGCCTCTGTCGGTGCTCGGTCACCTGCGCTGTGAGGACGTTTCCTGGCGTTCAGAGGGAGCCTGCTGTGCTCCAGTTTGTGCCCAGTGCCTGCGTCCTGTCCCTGGGCAGCACCGAGCAGAGCCTGGCCCTGTTCTGTCTGCGCCCTTAAGAGAGGAAGGAGCAATGCAAGGCAGAGCCGTGCCCAGGCACTGCGGGTGTCCCAGCACAGAGCTGAGCTAAGTGTCCCTGGGAGCAGCAGGGCAGGCAGGGCACCACGAAGCTGCCACCACGGGGGCTGGAACTGGGTGATCTTTAAGGCCCCTTCCTACCCAAGCCATTCTACAGTTCTGATTCTATGATCCTATGATTCTAAGATGCTTCCAGACCCTTCAGCCTCATGGACCCCCTGCACTGCTGCTTAGCTTCACATCCCGCGCAGTTCACCCAGCTCCAGGCTTTGTTTCTGCCCCAGGTAAGGGATGCAACGGCAGAATGAAGGGAAAGCAGCCCAGGGCTGCGCCCAGGAGCCAGCAGCCCTGCAAGCTTTCAGCATCCAGCCGAGCCTGGCTGCCACAGACCCCACAGAGGGAGCAAGCATCTGTGAGGCCGCATTGTCGTCCCTCTGCAGCACGACTTTCTGACTTTCTGCACTACAAGGGGAGATGTGTTCCACAGCCCGGGCCCCCCCAGGGGCATGCTGCTGCCCACAGACTGTAAAATGAATCCGCCTTGATCCCTGTGCTGTAACCCTCAGCAGCATCCGTGTCAGCCCCTGGCTGCCCGGCCTCGAGCCCTGCTGACACCGCGGGGCACCCGACCCGGCGTGGGAGGCTGAGGGCAGCCATTTGGAGGGCGAACAAGAGCAGAAGAGAGAAAAATGCAGTTTACGACGGGCACAAATGTTAGAGCCTGCGAGAAACACAGAGAACATTAATCCGTTGAGGACCAAATGGATGCCGTAAAGCAGGGCTTTTCGTTTTATTCCTCTTCCTTTGATTAGAACTCGATGGCACTGAGCATTCACCCAGCCTGCAGAGGAGGAACTGTCTCAGCCTTCTGCACAGCCTTTGCAAATCAGACTTCACAAGGAAGGAGTTTCGTACGACAATTTCCTCCCTGTACAAATTCCCATCCCTTTTCCACCAGAAAATCTCCTCCCATCCACCCTGTGAAACGCCTGCCTGGCGCTGCGTCTGCACGCTCAGGCAGCAATTCCAGGGGCTAAAGAAAGAACCAAACCGTGCAATTCCCACACGCTGCACGCGAGCCATTTCCTCCCTCCACATTTATAGCACGCGCTATTCTTGAGTAGCAAGAAGGGATGTTGGAAATAGCTGGGGCAATTAGCTAGCGCGAGAGAAGGATTCATTCCTGAACTTTGAAGCAGAGCAGCGTGCTAAAGGTCAGGATGTGAGGTTGGATTGGCGTCACTTCCTCTCTTTCAGCCTCACCTTACAACCTTCCTTTTCGCTTCAGCCCACAATTAAATCATTCTGCAGAGGGCGGGTGACATGGTGCGTTACCCAGATCCTGTTTTAAAAATGAAGCTCCCTGGACTGGCAGGCTGTGATGTGAAAATAAACCCATCAGGCTGCGGTTTCCTCTTGCAGGTGGATGCCTTTTGCAGGATTTTAACCTTCCATTTTGCTTAATGTTGTTCTCCCGCTCAGATGCCACCAGCTAAATAACAGCAATTTTCTTTCAAATGCAAGGAATGGCAATAAACTTGGCAGGAAAATCACTCCTAAGCAAATGGTGAGCCCGTTACATGCGAAAGAGAGGGTGCCATGCTGTCATGGTGAGATGTATTGCTGGTAGCCTGACCTCCATGGATCCGAGATGAGGAGCAGGATCAGAATCCCTTAAAAAGGGATTAGAAAAAATCAAGCCAAATCAAAATGAGCTAATAGATATCATGAGCAAAGGCTTTTCAGTAGGGTCTGCTAAGGATAAGAGCTAGATCTCCCCGGGAGGAGCTGATAGCCTTCAAACTAAGGCACCAAATCTGAAGCTTAGCTCAGCTATAGAATACCTTAATGAAAAGTGAGAACAAAGTACCCTTTTTTACTATTTTACTTTTCAAAGTAAAGGGATGGCGACAGCTTAATTTCAATCATTTCTAAAACCACTGGTTACACTGATGCAGAGCCACCTACCTGCATTTTGGACAAGCACTGACACTTGCAAGGATCAGGGCAGAGCAGCTTCCTGAGCTGCCACGGCAGAGCTAAGCCCTACAAATTAGCTGTGTGCATGCTTGCAAGATGTTGGCACGGCTCGCTCCAGCCACGCTCGGCAGTTTGCTGTCTGCTCATGCCCTCAGCTTTCAGTCTGACAGCAGCCTCTCCCACGCAGAATTTGCCACGTTTCTTCCCAGCTGCCAGAAAATGACTTGCACAGAGCAACCCCGAACCGGGGACGTGTCTTTATCGCAGCAGCACAAAAACGAGTGATTTAGCTCAAAGCCCTCGCATCGCTGGTGAGGGCAATGATGGCGACAAGAGGTGCAGCTGTGGGGACCGTGACCTGTCTGGCTGCCAGCCTTTGCTGTCACCGCCTTGGAACATCTCATTTTTGGAGAGGACTGCTGGTTTTTTCAGGTCAGTTGCGGCTGGAAATAGCAGCAAACCTGTAACTGCTTTGGGTTCTGCTTCCCCCATTCAAGTCCTATTTCTGGGGGCAGGCTGGCGGCCATGGGTGATGCTATAGATGACGTGCAGAGGGAGAGAAAACAAGTGTTGGATACTGGGGCACCGGCGTGCAGCAGGTGAAACGCTGCCAGTGAGCTGTGAGCCCTTTTCCTCGCAGCACCAGGGAGTTAAAGCCCGTGTCAAACTCAGCTGAGCGCTGCAGCAGCCTGCGTGGCTCCCCTCACTGCCTTACAGCAAGGGCATGCTTCAAGAGGTGTAGCACTTCTATTACAATTAAGAGCATTATGTGTTACAGAGGTTGATAAACACACTAACAAAACAAACAAGAAACAAGGAGCCATTGATCTCATAATCAATAAAAATAACTACATTTCCTTTTACTACAACATTACCACCTACTAATAATTTATCAGACTGACAGGCCCATTTATGAGAGAGCATCTGCTCTGAAAGAGCGGCCGCTTCCTCTCCTCCCTAATAGAGCAGTACAGTAGCTGTCACTGAGAACACTGCCTGCAAGCTCTGCCTGCAAGTCCCTCCTGCCCCCAAGGGCTCCACCAGGACAGCAGCATCCATCCCTTGGCACAATCTCTGCGGCATCGCACACATGAGAGCCGGCGCAGAAGAGGAGAGCCATGTCCTGTAGTGACAACCAGGTGGCATTTGGGATCCTGCTGCAGAAATATGGGTACAGATCTCCCTCTCCTGTAGCCCAGCTTTGGGACAGGGCCGCTGCTTTCTGGGGTGGGTGCGTCCCATTGCAGCAGCTCCACGGCCACAGCTGGATGGCTCCGAAAGCAGAAAAAGGCGAGGGGTGGAGAGCAACGAGGAGCTGACTGATCTTTTAATATCACAGACAGCATCCTGCCTCGCAGTCACATTTGGAAAAAATTCTCTTCTTGAGAAACAAACAGTAACCACGTTATACTGCGGGCATTACGCAGAGCTTGGCAACTGCCTTGCACTGAGTGGCTGAACAGATTTTTCCCTTTTCCCTGCTAGTGGAAGATTTTCTTCAGTAGGTTCATTATTTCAAAACTATTTCTGCCTGCCTTTTGCCAGCTCCTGTTTGCTCGCAGCCGGGTCCCACGTGCTTCTGATGGAGCTGTTGGGTGCTGGCAGGGCTTCGCCTGGTCCGTCTCAGCTGCACGCGTGGAAGTGTCCATGTGTCTGCAGTGAGCTCTGTGGGTCTGACCCTGGGGCTCTTCTGGAAATTATCCGTGCCATGGAATTGCTCCTGGAGGAGGAAACAGGTTCAGAGTCACAGTGCTCACTTTTTTGCAGTGAGGAGAAATGATGTGAAATGTCCCAGTTTGATGCACAGGGTGCATGCAGATACTTAAATTTGGGTGTGGGGGGAACGTCATCTGATGTTGCCTATCCCTGGTGGATGCTTTTACACTTCCACAGCAGACACGGCCCAGGGCAGGGTCCCATCAGCGGGACACAGCCGAGCTGCTCCAACGCCGACACCCGACATCCACTCCCATTCAGCTTCCAATGAAGTGGAAAGCAAACATCTCGGGACATGGAGAGCCTTTACTCCCCCTCTTTATTCCTTTTCTCCCTCTCCCTCTTTCTTTTGCCAGACTCCGGTGATCAACGGCTGAGATTTACTAAAAAAAAAGCAGAAACAAAACAAAACAAAAAAAAAGCAACAAACGGGGCCGAGGGCCCGGCGAGCTGACTCGGGCGCGGGATGAATGGGCGGCACGGAGCGGGACGGTGCCGCGGCGCGGGGCAGCGTGGTTGCCCATTGTGGGGCTGCCCGGGGTCAGGCGGGACCATATGTCACCATTCCTGCGCCGGGTCTCCATGGAGCCCCCTCGGCCGAGCCCTTTGTCCCCCCTGTCCCCCCCCCCCCATATATTCATGGCCTCCCTGCGCCGTGCCCGGCGACAGAAACAAATTGATACATACAAGCGCCCACCCCGTCGGGCTCACATGACACATTTTAAGCAGACAATAAAAGGACATTTCAGACTGTTTAAAATCTTGAGAAAGGGCCGGTTTCCATGGCGATGGGATGGGAGGCCTGTTGCGGCCCATTAAACTCCAATCAGATGTAAATTTCTCCCCAGGCCTTGCTCCGTATTCATCTAGGAGGGAGGGGGGGGACCCGGGGCTGCAGACCAGCCCCCGACAATAACCAGTTTGTTTATCAATTCAGGTGCCGTTTAATTGGCCGCATTCAGCCCCCTCTTTGTTTAAAGTAATAACCCCCGACAAAGCCCCACTGATTTATAATTTCCAGCACTCCATTAGATAGGCTTCTTCAAATCCTTCATGCCACCTCAATCGCCACGAAGGGATAAATCAAGGCGAGATGCTCCAGGTCCGTGCCCAGCGATGGGGAGGCTCCTGCAGGGCTGGGTTGCTCCTGGCAGCCCCGCTGCGCTTCTGCACGTCCCGGCCGTGTTTGCAGAGGGTGGCACACGGCTCTGACCTCCCGTTAAACTTTTTGCACGGAGCTGAGCTGGGGTTTGTTTGAGCACGGCTGCCCCGGAGGTTTGCAAAGGGCTGGGAGAAAGAGGAGGAAATGCCTTGAGCCTAAGAGAGTGGGGAGTGGGGAGAAGGATTGTTTCTGCGTGGAGGGAGGGGTTGTTGGTTTGGGTTTTTAGGGGAAGTGGGCACCAAACGGGATGAATCAAGTGGTCAAGAGGCTGCAGGCTGCAGGCACAGGGACTGCTCAATGCCCTCGGCGCACGTTGTCACACGCTGCCCCAACACCAGGAAACGAGTCCTAGTGGTGGCCCTCGGCAGCCAAGACCTGCCAGGTAGGATCATGAAGTGTCCATGTCCTCGTTCTTCAAAATAAATCCCAAACCTCCTAAAACATCCTCCAATAGGCCTCCCAGGATCACCACCCAGAGAGCTCCCAGCCAGAAAAGCTCTGGGAAGAACGATCTGGCCCTTGGGAGACAGACCCACAGGAAGGCACAGCCGAAGACGTGGTGACCGAGCTCGGCGCTACGAGGTTTACTCCAACACCCGCTGCTGAGGAAAGGAACTCACACAGGAAAAAGCACGTGGGCCGTGCCGCCACGAAAGCCACCAGAGCTCCCAGCCTCGTGTGGTCTGCTGCACAGATGCACCAACAGGGAGAAGAAGGATGTTATCCAGATGGTTAGAAGAAGGACGTTATCCCAGTCCTGGCTGCTCTCATCTGGTTACAGTTCCTGTTAGAGCAGGGATGGCTGGCAAAAGCACCTGCCTCGGTTTAGGGTCTTGGTGTCTGTAATGAGGCAGAAGATGAGCCCTTGGTGAGTGCATCCTGCCGGGCAGCTCCTGCTGGACCAGCAACGTCTCCTGAAGCCAGCTTTAGCCAGCTCATGTGAAAAAGCAGTTTGCAGTCCCCAGGCTAAGCCCTGCGGTGGTGGAGCAGCACAGAGCCACGCAGAGGGACCTGTTGCTGCAGGAAGCCTGGCTCTGACAGGTGACAAAGCGAGCAGGATGCTGCATAAAGGGTAAATGTGTTCTGCTCCTGAGTGGTGCACACGAGGGCAGGGAGACACTAATGAAGCTGTCAGGCTGATGGCACACTCACCCCACCCTACAGTTGGTGCTTTTGCTTCCACGTAGCACGTGCTGCCGTTTGCAGAGGTACCACTCACGGTGATGGGCATCCTCAGCATCCTGCGACGGCAAAAGGAGCTCTCAGCAGGTAAATTTCGTGCACATGTAGCTACAGGGCTGAGCTATGAGCACTATCGCTAAAGGCACAAAAGTGAGGTGGGCAAAAATAACTTCAAAACCAAAAATTTTTGTTCATGGTTGGGTTTTGTTGGGTACTTTAAACAGGGCATGATGAAGGGGCAGGAGCATCTGAGTAATTAAAAAGTTCCCTGTTGGTTTTTCCTTGCACAGTGGATAGCAAGCAAAGCTTGCTGCTGGTCTGTACCTGTGTGCTCAGGGAGCCTCAGCTCCCATGCCCTGACCACAGGACCCACTTCGGTGGGGGCCAGGAGGGAAAGGGAAGCAGAAGAGAAGGTCAGGGGTTAAACGGCAGGATTGGGAAGGGTTTTGCAAGTGAAAAGTGGGTTTTGCAAACCCGAGAGTAATCCCAAAGGTTTGCAGAGCTTTCAGGCTTGCTCCCCAGCCCGTGGAAATCTCCCCCTCGCTGTTGTTAAGTTGCAGGGCGAGAAGGAGCAAATCCATGAATACATTATCATCTAGACAATGAGCTCACATCCCAATCTTTATTTTTCAAATGAGACTTAAAAAAAAAAAAAATACACAAACATGAAAGCCCCCTGATTTTTTCCCACATTTTTTTAGGCTCTGTCATGCAGAGAAGACACCCAGAATATCCCAGCTCTGCACACACGCACGCAGCTCGCTGATAGTGAGGCACGGTCTAATTAAGCAGAAATCCACACAAACCCCTTACAAAGTCTGAGTGGCAGGTTATTATTGTAGCAAAGTGCAACCTCTGCCATTTTGTCAAGAAAGCCCATCAAATTAGGGAGAAATAAGATGTCCATCTGTTTCATGAATGGCAGCGCCGCAGAAAAATCAGATTCCCACAAGTTCCTAAAGTCCCAATTATTCCCAGATTATCTTTTGAGATCTGGAGATCTCCGCTGAATAAACCTGTGGCCTCGTTACTGACAGCCTGGTGCATCTCTAAGGAGGGCAGGGTGGAATCCGGGCCCCTGGGTGAAGGTGTCAATCCCCGGGTGACCTCGGGGCAAGGGATGCTGCGTGGTGACAGCCGCAAGCAGTCCCGTGCAGTGCAGCCCAGCAAACGGGGACGGTCGCCTTAGAAAGTTAAAGGGTAACAAGGGAGGAGGAGGGGTGGGCACACAGAGTGGGATTTCCAGCATAAGTGCTATTGGACTTCATTCCAGTTGGCTTCCAAGGAGATTTGGGCAATGAGTCACCCACAGCCAGCCTTTGCAAGGGGTGAAGACCCCCAGGAATCTGTTGCCTGTGCAGGAGATGAATGGAGGCTGAGCAGCACCCAGCTCCCACAGCGGATCTGCCAAGACCACTCGTTAGTGGAAAAGTTTCGAACCAGTGCAGGGCGATGCACCGCAGGGGATCACCCCACCCCGTCCGCTCCTCTCTTCGCCCACAGGTCCTAATCCTCGTTTCGTCTGCGGGGAGCACGTTCTCCTGGCAGCCAGGCGGGCACAACGGCGCATGGAAAGGCAGGCTCACACCCCACGTGACGAAACCCTGTCATCCTCTTTCCATCATGGGGCCACAAAAGGAGATCAGAGACTTGAGCAGCCAGCACTCGTGTGCCTTGCTGGGTCAGTTGGGCACGGGAGATCCCCACTGCAACCAGGGCAGGAAGAATTCACAGCTCTCCACTTCCAAGGTGCATGGATATACATGGTAAAAAAAACTTTTTACAGCCTTTTTTTTTTTTTTTTTTCCTATTCCAAGGCTTTGATTGCAAACCCTTTTGTCTTTAGGCTCCAGGGAACTCTCCATCTTGAAGGTGGTGCTGGCAGATGAGGGGGAAATTCACAGCAGAGATTGCAAGGCTGAGCCAGGAGGGAGAGCAGGCGAGTGGGGGGGACGTGGGGGAGAGTCAGGGCTTTCTTTTTGCTTTATTAAATTGTTCTAACAATCAAGGCTTTCCAGAACATTGCTGGGAGCATACATGCTTCAAATCTGCATGCATTTCCACTTCAAACGCTCCACAGAATTATCCTTATTACTAAAATCGGTGTCCCAGCTCCCCAGTATGAAAGCTTCTGAAATCTCTCTCCAAAAACTCAGTTGAAGCTTAAAAAAAAAAAAAAAAAAAAAAGGCGAGGAAGAGAAAGAAAAAGAAAAGGCAAAAAAGGAAGTCCCAAAGCTTAGTCATGGTGTTCCCTGCCTGGAAGTGTTCCATCCTGGATTACTGCAGCTGGAGAGCAAAGCACTGAAGCTCCCAAGAGGATGAAATGAGGAGCCATGGGGTACCCATGTTTCAATGACTGAACACCCAAAACTGCCAGTGTTCAGCCTGATGCCCAAGCACATCCCAGCCAAGGGCCCAGACCTTCTCCCACCAGTCTCTTGGACAGTTTTCCAGTGATAACAAAACAATTTTTCACCAAAAAAAAACAAGCAAGGCAATGACAAGGTGCTCGGCGACGCAGTGATGGACGGAGCAGAGCAAAGCTTTCCCTTGAGAAAAGAGCAAAGATCTCGGGGTCACCTCAAACTGAGCTGCTGTCCTTAGGGTTTGGTGAGCACACCGGGATCTGGAAGGGAAGATGGGACAGGAGAGCCAGGTTTGGATATCTAGGGGAAAAGCATCTGGTGAGAGGCCAGGATGGTTGCTGCCCATAGCCACCAGCCCGCCCCGGAGCTCACTGCCCCTGCAAGAGCTCTGAGTGTCCCCATGGGAAAGAGCCCCCTGTGCCAGCCTCCCTCTCCTTCAAAGACATTAGTGGTGCAAAGAGGGATAAAAAAAAAGAAAAGAAAAGAAAAGAAAAGAAACCAACTCTTTATTGATGACCCCGATCGTTTTTTAATGTTCCTAGGGAGGGCAAAAATAAACAACAATCTGCTATATTGGAGTCAGGACACCTACCAGGTCAAACCATGCCTGCATTAAATTGTGTGATGGGACAATTTCCATACAAATGCTGAAAAGAGGCATTTGCAAAAGAAAAAAGGCAAATAATAATAAAAAAAAGCCCTCCACAAGCCACAGACACAAAACTGAAACTCTTGATTTCATTGTGCACTTGTGACAAGAGCAAACCCAAAATCAAAGAGTTTCATGGTCATTTTTCTATCAGAAAGTGATGTCGAGTGAATAACTTATTTACATGCCAATGTGTAGCACTGAAATGGCCCAGGATGGGAAAAAAGCGGGCCCTCTGTTATCAACAATGATAGCGGCCGATCCTGGGAGCCACCCCGGGAGGAGGACCTTAACGAGGCAGTGGCTGCGGCGGGAGAATGGCAATGAGTTTTTAATTGGTGACACATTATATTTATCAAACTGACAGCGGAGGGGGAGAGCAGCAACCTCCTCGTTGTGTGTTTTCCTTACACGACTTCCTTTGAACCCATTCACGTGTGAAAAGAATTTAAAGGTTATGGTGGGTGGGGGGGGGGGGGGGGGGGGGGGAGAAACCCTTGTAATAATCCGGCGTCATCCTGAATGATAACACTGAATTATTCAGCGGGGTCCTTAAAGGGGTGCCTAAATCAAGGCTGAAACAAAGGCGGAGTGATGCCTTTGTGCTGCCCCCATCACTGCTGGTGGAGAGCAGGAGGAGGGAAGCAGGGCAGGAGGAAGCCCTTGGAGAGCCACTTGGCTACCGGGGCGGCCTGGCAGAGTTCTTAAGAAGTGTTTAATATTTGTAACCAGAGCCTTTTGTTAGCATGGGGGGGCCTGAGAGAGGCACTGGGCATGGCAGAGAGCCTTGGTCAGGGCTCGGCAGGGCACGGCCTGGCTTCCTTCTTCCCCTCTCCGTCCCCTGTCTGAAGCGTTTGCATCCAGAGGCCAAGTCGAAGGAAAGCTGCCATGCTCCCTCCCCAGATAACTTCAGTGCAGAGGAGGAAACACGGAGAGCACACACCGCTCCTTCCAGCGTTTGTGTCCGCCTTCCCACGAGCTCACACACTGGGTCGTTTCCAGGTGCACAGCAAGCGGGTCTGGGAGGGCATGTGATGGTGGCAAACTAAATTCTGGTTTCATGGAATCACAGAGTGCTTTATGTTGGGAAAAACCCTCAGGATCACCAAGTCCATCCCCCAGCCTGCCCTACCATTCCCATCACTGAACCACGTCTAGTGCCAGGTCTACACTTCTCTTAAACACCTCCAGGGATGGGGACTCCTGGGCAGCCCATCCTGATGCTCAACCAACACTCTCCATGAGGAAATTCTTCCTAATATCCAAACTAAACATCCCCTGGGGCAACTTGAGACCGATTTCCCAAACCCTTGCTCCTCTTGATTATTTTTCCTGCCCCAGTCCTGTCCAAGTTCCTCCAGGCTACAAGGCAGCACAGCGGTGCTTACTGCAGAGCTCTTCAGGAAGAAGGGAGCTGGCTGTGCCAGGATCCTGATCCTGACCCACACATGCAGCTCCCTGCAGCAGATCAGAGGGGCTGCAAGGCCAGGCACGGTGCATTGCACATCCTCTGCGCATCCCACCCCAGCCCCTGGCTCAGATCTGGGCCTCCCTGAGCAAACAGATAGAAAAAAATAATAATAATACTGCCCTTGCCTGAGTGTTAGCTAACAAGCAGGAGAGTTTCTTCCTTTCCTTTCTTGCCTTTGTGCCGTGTCACACTGGACAGCAGCGCGAGCAGCTTCCCCCACCACTAACCCCAGCCCTCTGCCTTTGAAGCCCATCCTTTAATCGTTTGTTGACCCAGAGTTTTAGTGTCCACATTTGCTTTTTTTTTTTTT
>VXAV01010994.1:63427-86473 GCA_013399715.1 Alectura lathami | reverse complement strand
GGGGGCCGGGGCCTCGGTGGTAGGGTAGGGCTGGGCTGGGCAGCCCCGGGGTGAGCCTCGGGACGGGGGTCGGCTCCCCCCCCGGCCGGGTGAGCGGGCCTGAGTGGGTCGTTAGGCGCTGTCGGGAGGGCCTGGCCCGGCGGTGACGCTGGCAGGGAGGGCTGCGTGCTTGTGGACTTTAGAGTTTGGGTGTTCCCTTGCCCAGCCCTGCCCGGCAGGCCGTGGGGCCTGCTGGTGGAGGCCTCGAGCCCCCGTCGCGGCTCTTTCCAGCGTGGCGTGGATCGCAGGGCTCGCTGCTCTATAATTAGGCCATGTCTTCACCGCCAGGAATGGCTTTTAGCCGAAGATAAATAATACATGTTTGTGCCCCTGCCGTATTGTTTGTGTAACTGTGTGTGCTGCGTAACCAGCTGGGTTTGCCCTCTGGAGCTGGGGGAAGGAGAACAGTGAGGTGCCTTAGCGAAGTGCTGTGCCGTGAGGGAGGCGAGAGGCTGCGGGTTAACGTCTGAAGCGCTTCTGCCCTCCCGGGGAGCCTGTGGGAAAGGGCAGGGATTCTGATGGAGCTTGGGCAGGTGCAGGCGGCTGGGGCGGTGTGCTGCAGCGGCTCCAGGGATGTTGTGGAGGTTGTGTGCTGCTGTGGATGGGATGGTTGCAGCAGAAACCCGCTGGCTGCGTTGGGTGCTGCAGTGCTGTGGCATTTGTCATCTCTGGGGAAGGAGCGCTTCCCATCAGCGCCCAGCCCTGCACTGCGCAGTGCCGGCACAGTCGGGCTCCCAGCGATCCTGTCCTGCGTCTGCCCGCTTCTGCGGGCACAGAAATAGTGCTTGCACAGCTGGGGGACTCTCTGCAGCCCCACAAGCTCGACTTTAGGGGCTGGGATGGGGCCAGCAGTGGGGACGTAGGTGAGGGCAACATCAGTCATGGGTGCGAAAGCTCTGGCCACAACTGCAGGATGTAGCTGGGAGTACTGGAGGGATGACTTTAGCCACCAGAGCAGGAGCCTGGCGGTGGGGTAGAGCCCTTGGTCACTGTGCAGAAGCAGCTCTGCGGCTCAGCCCTGCTCCTTGGTGGCCCCCATAGGGCCCTGGAGACAGGAGCTCTGCGTGGTGCTTTCTGCGCTGACCGTAATGCTCCTGGAGCCGGGCTGCATCCCCTCCCCTCCCCCTACTGCAGTGTGGTTGGCTGCTGAGCGCCTGGTGCCTGCGTTTCTGCTGGAACCGGAGGGCAGCGCGGCAGACGCCGTTGGAGCCCTGCGTCGCTGCAGCCCGTGCTTCTGCACAGCTCCGGGGCATCCGGGAGTGCCGGCACCGGACAAGCCGCTGCAGGCATCCAGGTACTGCTACTCCGCGGTGCGGGGTGGGCGGAAGATTCCCGTCTGGTGACTGGGCCGGGCAGGATGCCCAGCCATCCTCTAACAAAGGACCGCTTTGAGCCGCAATTTTGGGGAGAGCTGGCAGAAACTTTTCTCCTGAGAAGCTTACAGTGAGACAGGTAGGCATGGAATCGCTCTGCGGTGGCACTAGGGAGGGGTGAAGGGGTTTCTCTGGTTCGTTCATCCCAAGGATACACAGCGGGCGTGCCTCCTGCTGCCAGACAAAGCCGGAGAAACGATGACGGCGGCAGCTCCTAGCGTGCAGCAATGGCTCACAAACTTTCAGAGCCTTGTTTCCGCCCGAGCCTTCCTCCCACAAATGGACAGCTTACCAGGCTGTCCCCAAATAGAGCTGCACCCTGGGCAGGGGGGTGGCTCACGGGGAAAGCTCTAGGGGGGAGAGGATGCTGCTAGAGGAGGGCTGGGGGGATGGTGTTGCGGGAGAGTGCTCTGGCCAGGCAGCCTGGAGAAATTTGCACAATGGTGGTGGGAGGCAGCGGCGCGTTTCCAGCAAGCAGAGGCTTCCCCTGTGCCCCGCTCTTCTGCGGCTTCCGTGCTAGGGTCTCCTCTAGTGCCCTTGGGCTCTGTTCCCCGTGCCACCCTGTCCTGCTTGGAGAGGTGGAAAAAAGCACCTGCCCCACTCTGTGTGAGGAGAAGGAGGGCGGTGTTCAGCGCACTCTGGGTCAAAGATCCGGCCAGCCCAGACGCAGGGTAAATAAACAGGGCTGTGCTTTGCTGCAGCTGGCAGAAGGAGCGGGAAGCACGCCTTCTCTCCTCGGCTGTTACGGAGGAATGCCCAGGTAGGAACAACAGCATCATCACCAAATACCTAAGTGGGTCTCAGGGCACGAAGGACGTGTTTCAAGTCTTTGACCTTGGCAGAGCTGCTGGTTAAAAGCTTGATTTGCTAGGGAAGATCCACGTAGCTCCAGCTGGTCTGGGGAGCCAGAGGTAAACCGGATCCTGCGCTCATTATGCGGGTAAAGCTTTGATTCTCTGGATTTGGCTGCCTTGTTACGGCATGAGACCCATTTGTTTCCGGAAATAGCCTACAGTCAGCTGGTCTCTGCAGCTGCCCCAGGTATGCAGCAGAGAGGGTGTGGGCACCCTGGTGCCAGTCAGGGTGCACAGCAGCTGCCCGGTGCTCACCGGGCCGTCCCTGTCCCCCCTGAGGCACAGCCAGCGCGTAGCCCTCCGATGAGACAGACGCCTGTAGAGGCACCGGCTCCTGGGAATTATTCTGCCTGCTTTAATACCGCTCTGTGCTGTCAGGGCAAGGTAATGGCTCTCGCTCAGTGTTCTGTGCAGCAAGACTCCCAATCAGATTTTGAAGCTAGGGAGAGATGCTTGTCCTGGCTTTGTTCCAGCTGCTTAGCTCGCGTCTCCACTAGCCCGGAAACAGGTTTTAATGGTGCTCCGCTGTAGTCTCAGGCGCAGCAGATGCCGAGTGGATTTGGTGAGCTGCTGCAGACATGAGCATGAGTTTATAAACAAGGTCTTACCAGCTGATCTGGAGATGCTGGCACAATTTTGCTGGTGGGGGTGATGAAGCCATTCCTCTGTTTCCAGTGGCATGCCTTTAGGTGTGAGTTTTCCAGGCCAGCTGGGGTTGTAAACAGCATGAGCTGCTGTAAGGCACAAACTAGCTATCTGCTAAAGCACAGGTCTCTCTAGTTTATTATTATTTTGTCTTTGTTGCCTCCAGTGTCTATGTTCTGTGCTTGCTGAAGGGTGAAAGATGTCTTTTCTGGTCTTGGAAGGAATGACTGATCTGATAATGAGCCCAAAGCCAACCAGACCAGCTCCTCTGTCTTCCTCAAAGCTGATATACTTCTACCACATCTGCTTTGATAACACAAGATCTGTTTGCTCTGGTTAACCAGAACGAACCTCAGTAGCTTTTGACTTGCCATTTCCAAGTGTGGGCTGAAAAGCAGGAGGGGAAGAGAGGTTCCCAGATCCTCTCCGAGCCTGGATCACAGCAACCAAGCCCCCGTAAAGCCAGCTTAGCACCACCTTGTCCCAGGTTTCAGAAAGGTTATGCTGCAGTGTATCTTCTCTTAGAGATCAGGAGTGGTGGGCATCTGAAGCTTCTGGGACAGAGATGGATATTTAGTGCTGAGGGGGAAGAATATGAAGGGATTCTCCTGGGTTTTTGTGGGAGAGCCCTTCCACATGGGCTGTATGTCTGCTTCCTGAGTCCCAGTTAAACGCCCATGGGGCTCTTGCAGCCTGCTGGTTAGCACAGACCTTCCCGACAGAGGCCTTCTGGCATCTAGAAAAGCTCCTGGTGCTTCACACTTGGCTTGAGCTGGTATGTGTCAGCTGGTGCTGAAAGAAGCAATTCTGGCCCGGATCCCTGTCCAGGGCGTAGGGAGGGCTGGGCCCTTTCCAGCAGCACAGGCAACTTGTGCTGAGTTACAGTGGTAAAGCCTGGGGAAGCTGGTTGGGGGAAGCATTTCTGGGCTTGGAGACTGGCTTTAAAACCCTGCGAGGGGATGGCTGTTTGCTGAAGAGAGCTGTGTGTTTGGGGTGTGGGAAAACACGGGTGTGAGACCTCGCTGCCTCCGTTCCCAGCTCTGCTGCTGGAGGGGGACTGCATTGCTTCTCTTGCTCTGGGACAGAGGAGCCCTGTCCCCTCGTGGCCTGGTGAAAGGATTCATGTGTGTCATTCGCTTCCTTTGGGCCCAGAATCAATGTCTGGTGCTGGGGTGCCTGGCCCCTTTGTCCTGCAGTGGAGCTCAGCAAAGAGAAATGCAATGACGAGTTTATCAGATGGGAATTCAGAATAGGATGGACTTTATTTTTTCTCCGCTGGATGGTCAAACTGTGTTAGCGGTGTGAAGAGCATGTAGGATCTCCATCTTGAGAGATACTCAACACCTGACACAGCCTTCAGGTTCCTGATGAGGGCAGGGAGATGGACCAGAGACCTCTAAATGTCCCTTCCAAATGATACAACACCCATCACGGGTCCTTTAATTAGGGAGGAAGTTGCAACGCAGCAGTCTGTTTATTGTGCATGAGATCATCTGTGTGTCACTCGGACTCGAGACTGTTTGTTTGCGGTGCAAGAAGGGTCCAGGCTGGAGGCTGGGGTTGGGGGAGAACCTGGGGCGGAAGATGGGGCTCTTAGGTGCCCCTGTTTTGTACAGCAGGGTGGAGAAACTCGTGAGCCAGAGGCAGATGATGGCAGGGCCTCATGCATATTGGAGTTGGAGCGGCACCTTTTGGCTTTGGGATTATAGCTCAGACACCTCCTGGGCTGCAGCTCCCGAGGTGCTGACCCCTGTCTGACCTTCGGTTTTTTGTCTGCCCTTAGAGGCCCTAAGGCAGCAAGAAGGGTACCAGGCATTTCTAGCACTGGTGACAGGCAGCGCAGCACTGTTGCTGCTCTGTGCCTCCTGTGAGCCTCAGCAGGTGTGTGTCCCGGGATGGACCCAGATCCTCCACTTCTTGCTTTGAGGCTTCAGCGTTTGTCACCTAATGTCTGGCTGGCTGTCCTCTAATTTCCAGCTGTTATTCACAGCTTGTAGGGGTCCTTAATGTCACCCTGAAGCTGACTGCACACCTGTCTGTCTCCCCACTTGCAAAACATCGTTCCCTTGCCTTTGTTTCCGAAGCCCTACACGTGTGTGTGCAGCTGCTGTTAGCTGGGCAGTCCCTGGGCGCTGCATTCCTCGTGTTTCCCATTGTGGAGCAGCCCTGCAAGTGCTGACCGTCACACGTGCGGCTCAGCAGCGCCGGTGTGTCCCTTTTGCACGGCTCTGCTGCAGGGGCCCTGGGGCACTGACCCTGGGCACAGGGGCTCTCATGGCACTCCTGTGGAAGCGTCCCGAGTCTTCTGGCAGGGTTAGCGCGTCCCGGCTGTGCAGGGGAAGCCTCGGAGGCTCTGCGCAGCTGGCTGTAGTCTCCTGCAATCACTGTTTTCTGACGCTGTGGTATCAAAATAAGGAGAGAGCTTGTGACACCACCTCTGTGACAGCTGAGCTTTGGCACTCTGTCTGCTTTTCACTGCTTTTATTTTATTTTTTAGTGTCCAGGGTTATGAGGTCTAGGTTTTGTTGTAGTATCCCTTAGGAGTGGAGACTCAGCTGTACTTTGTGGACATCAGCCAGTCTTAAAAACCCTTTATGTTCTTGCTTAACAGTAATGAGCTGGCAGAGGACCAAAGAAGGGAAAACAAAACAGAACCTCCCCTGCATCTGTCAAGCAGGTCAGCCCTATCTGCTTTGGGGTGCAAAAGCACATCCCACAGCATAGGACTGGGATGATCATTGTGAAAATGACTTCAGTCCTGCCATTGGTATTTAGCTGCCAAACTTGTTCACCTGTTTTCGCTATGAATCAGTCTTATTCTTTCCAGAGGAAGCTTTTTTCCGGAACCCAGTCATTCTTCTGCAGTTCCCTATCTGTAGATTCCTTTATCCTACAGAAGAGCTCACTGCTGAAATCTGCGCTTGCTTCTGTGCCGAAAGCCCTGGCAGGCCATCTGCAGTTTGAGGGAAGCTGCAGTTATTGTCCTGACAGTATCGCTTGTGCAAGCTGTGACAGTCCCCTGCCTCTCACATACACTTGGCCCAGGGACAGCGAGGTGCACTGAGTGTACTGAGGCGTGTGCAGAGGCGGCGACCACCTGAAGGCTCTGCTTCTGTTGGAGTTGACCCTGATTTCCCTGGTGCCAGTTCTGTTGCTCTCCGTGGTCTCCTAGCATTAGGCATCGTGGTGTAAGCTTAAAGATTCGCTTGGACCCATTTAGCCTGGCATCTCTTGTCTCTGTTGTGGCAGCTGTTGTGGGCTTAAGATGCAAGCAGTGAAGCTTCCAGCTCTTTCCTCTTTAAGCTCTCGTGTGTGGGAGCAGTTTTCGGAGGCAGTGGGCTGATGAAATTGCTGATGCTTGGTGCTTTCCCAGTGTTGCGCTTGCACAAGGGAGGAAGGCTCCTGCCTAGCAGGATGTGGCAGCTGGTGGGTTCCCAGCTGGCTGCTGCGACTGCCACGAAGCTCAGTGCATGCACGTTCCTTCCTTGCCTTCCTGCGGCGCTCCTCCAAATGGGAGCTGCGGCAGGGAGGGGAGGCGGGTGCTGTCGGAGAGCCAGGCTGTCCTGGCAGCCTCCCATGAGCAGGGAGGATGTGCCAAGTAGAGCAGAAGGGCGCTGGTGGAGACCTGAGCATGGCACCCCCAGAGCTGTGGGGAGGGCAGCAGGCTGAAGGAGGAGCTGGGTGCTCCAGCTCCCCAGGAGCTCGCTGGAAAAGCTTGCTTTGTTCCTCGTCCAGTCTGCACCTCCTCCTCCCAAAGGCAAACACCCGTGCATCCCCTCCTCTCTGCGGGAGCCTCTGAGTGTGTTTTCTGCCTGGATAAAGGACCCTGCGTGGCCTTTGTTGGATGTGTGGGAGTAGGAGGAGTGCTCGCCCCACCTTGGCGTTGGTTGCCATAGAGCGTGTTTCCTCTCTGGAGGGCTGTGCGCGGGCCTGCCAGCCCTGGGGAGAGCTAGAAATGAGGCTCTGTGGGGAAGAACCCTCCCTGTGGAGGGGTAAAAGGCTGTCTCCCACCAGTGTCTGCTGGCTTTCTTTCCTGCACAGAATGTTGCAGTGTTAAAGTGACTTTCCTGTAGTCCTCTCTTTGTCGTTGGTATTTGGAAGCAAGCAGCCCCTGTGCTGCTTGCAGGTCTTACATACCACAGCCAGCCCAGGTGCTCTGCTCTCCACCCTGGAACATAGGCTGGAGCTGGGCACTAAGCGTCTTGTACCTGGCAGAGCTGTGCTTCTGGGGTGGCAGCCTCAAGGAGAAAGTCAGAGGTGCGCAGAGATGTTTGCACAGTTGGCGCAGAAGAGGAATTGGCTCCAGTATGTTTTGAGGATCTGTAGTTCCAGGGCAGAATAGGTCTGATGTCTTGTGGGTCAGGTCATTTTGTTTGTTTTCCCTTCTCAGGCAATCTAACGCCTTTACAGTTGTGAAAAACAAGTTGATCACGGGGACTGAAATGCTCTAAGCTTTTTCCTCTGGAAGGGCTGAAGAAACAGGGTGTTGCTGGAGCAGAGACACCGGTGTTTTAACGCACAGCTCAGCGATTTCTCACCTGATGAGCAGTTCTGGGCACAGTGGAATTAATGAGGCTGATTTCCTATGGATCTGGGTCTTGTCTCACTGTTATCTAGCAAGGTGCAAGCCCAGGTGGCTCTTGATCCTTGTCCATAGCATGTTCCTCTCCCTGCTGTGTAGGTATGGTACTTCATACAGATGGCAGCAAGAGCTCAGCCTCTCCCTGTAGGGACTCAGTAGTGCTTCCCTGAAAGCTGCCAGCATTTCGTGGCTGGCCCAGTACGCAGGGACAGATGAAGAGGTGCTCGTGGGCTGCACAGCTGGGTGACCCTTGGAGAAGAGCTCCAGTTTGGTTGTATGCTGGGTGCGGGACTGCCTGTGGGGATCTCCTAAGCGTCACCTATGCCCTAGCGGACTCCCACTCCTTGATTTCCGTGTTCCTGGGTCTGGAGCTGAGTTTCCTTGCAAGCTGAAGCTGGTGTCGGGGCCATTTTACCCTTAGCAGTTACTTTGGCTTTGTGGAAGCAGGCGAATGTCTGTTGGGCCTTCCTAGCAGGCTGTCTGCACCCGTCTGGGGACAGGATGGCAGTAGTTTGCCTGGTGGAGCCGCGCTAGCATCCTTTGGGCTGTCAGCCTGGGTCTTGTCACAGACTTCCTCTGGAGCCAGGATCATTACACATCTCTTCCTGTGCTGTGCTTACAGCTGGAGGCTGACTTAAGCAGGGTTTCCTTTGATTGCTTTAGCACTCAGTCACTCCCCCAGATGTTTTGTGCAAGTGAGGCAGAGGTGAATTAACCAGGTGAATTTTGGGCTAGATAGGTTCTCCAGGAGCGGGCAGCTGAGCAATTTAGAAAACAGGATATGAGGAGAGCCAGTTCTCAACAGACCTATCCTTTTCTTCAAAGCAATATTTTATGTCCTCTGTCATGATCTGAGTGAGGTTTTTCATGCCATTCTTACCATCTGATCTTCTCAAAAACAAACTGGGAAATGTCACAGTCCAGATGAGACTTTTCAATGTAAAATGCAAAATGCACAATGTAAGCAACCACATAGAGTCATAGAATGGTTTGGGTTGGAAGGGACCGTAAAGATCATCTAGTTCCAACCCCCACCCAAGAGGGAAGGGACATGCGAAGAGCTCAAATTGTGTGGGAGGACAAAGACGCTTGATGCCCTTATGCAGGGGCAGTAGCTTGATGCTCTCCTGTTACACATCTGGGGAGAATGGAACTGGGGAGGAGTGTCCGGAGTTGTGCCACCCTGAGGTGTCCTTGGGCTGGCAGCAGGGCGAGGGAGGCTGGAAGAGCCATTACTGTTCCAGCCGACACCCATACAAGGGTTACACTGGTGCAACTCCAGCAGTCTGTGCGTGTAAGCTTTCCCACGAAGGTGGGATTCAGTTAATGCCAGCGGTGTGACATCCCTTATTGCTGCAAGGGCTATTCTGTGCCTGGCCTGGGATTTTCAGGGGGTGTGCTTCTGGTCAGGGAATTTTTTGTTGGCCTGGTAAAGCTGCTGGTGCCTCCCCATCTGAGAGATGCTCTTCCAGATTTGCCGCTGAGGAAGCAGAAATCTTTGAGCTGCCATCCCTCTGCTTTCTATTCCCTTTCTGCCACAGTCAGGAGAGGTGTTGAGCTCTGACAGCCTCCTTGCATTGGTGGTTTGTGGGTAGGAGGTGCACACATTTGCAGTCCCAGCTGCCAACTACAAATCTCTGCTCCTAAATGGAAAGTAAATCAGCTTTGCTTGCTGCTGGGGGTGTGGGGGTGTTGGAGGTCAGCTCTGATTCTAGCCTTTTTGTCTCCCATCCACGTGGGCCACCTGCACCGGCTGCCAGTGCCCTGTGCCGCAGAAGAGGAGACGCGTGCCCTGAGAGCTGCTTGCTGCCAAAGGGAGAAGGGAGGGCAAAGTGGAAGGGCTTACTGTGGGCAGCCACCCTGTCTCTGGCAGCTTGAAGGAGGCTGTGACGTTTGTGTCTGGTTATAGCTCTCTGAAACAGCACTGAGGTGCTCAGGTTGTGGCTCTCTGTCTCTGCAGGGCTGCAGGACCAGGACTATGTCCACCATGGTGTACCCAAGGGAGGAGAAACTGGACAAACTGAGCCAAGAGGAGATCATTTCCAACACCAAGCTGGTGATGCAGGGGCTGGAGGCTCTCAAGAATGAACACAACTCCATCCTGCACAGCTTGCTGGAGACCATCAAGTGCCTGAAGAAGGATGAAGAAGCCAACCTCGTGCATGAGAAATCCAACCTGCTCCGCAAGTCAGTGGAGATGATTGAACTGGGGCTCGGAGAAGCTCAGGTGAGAGTGGCGAGTGCCCTACTGTGTGGCACCTGGGACTGGCAGGGGCAGGCAGGCATGTGGCTGTTCCCTGTGAGCTGCAGGGGCAGCACCGGGCTGAGCATAGGAGGCCACTCTGGCCTTCGAGGGTGGTCCTCAGGCGTGCGTGTGAGGGAGATGCGAGGTTGTGGTTGTCGCTGACTATGGCTGGGACTCTTGACCAGGTGATGATGGCACTGTCCAACCATCTGAATGCGGTGGAGTCGGAGAAGCAAAAGCTGCGTGCTCAGGTGCGGAGACTGTGCCAGGAGAACCAGTGGCTGCGCGATGAGCTTGCCAACACCCAGCAGAAGCTGCAGCGCAGCGAACAAACCGTGGCTCAGCTGGAGGAGGAGAAGAAACACCTTGAATTCATGAACCAGCTGAAGAAGTACGATGAGGATGTCTCACCTTCGGTATGCCCTTGCTCTGTCAGGCAGCAGCCCTTTGTGGTAGAGGTTGGACCAGCAGGATTGCCTGGGTGTAATAGCCTTGCGCTGGATTTTGTCCCTCTCCAGCACAGCAGTTCTTGTAACTAGTGGGAGCCTGCATGGGGCAGGGTCTCTGGCAGAACATGGAGCAGAGAGCCAGGATGTGATGGGGAAACCTGGCTTTATTGGTTTTGTTGGGTGGGAGGAAGATGGTGGCAGAGACAACAGGGAATCGGAGGGTGTTGGTGGGCGGCAGCAGGGAGAACAGGCTGGCAGCTGACTCAGCCCAAGCTGCTGTTGTCTCCTCTGAGAACCAACAGCACTGTGATTCCCATCCTCTCAGGAAGAGAAGGAGGGTGACTCCACCAAGGACTCCCTGGATGATCTGTTCCCAAATGAGGAAGAGGAACATGGTCCTGGATGTAAGTGTTTGCTCATGCTTAGTTACTGACTGTATCTGTTCAAACCTGCCATGCTGGCTGTGCCCTGATGTATTCTTCTGTGCCTGCAGTGCCCCACCAGCACAGCAGTGCAGTGGCAGCTGCGCAGCAAGGAGGCTACGAGATTCCTGCACGCTTGCGCACCCTCCACAACCTTGTCATCCAGTATGCCTCCCAGGGTCGCTACGAGGTGGCTGTGCCGCTCTGCAAGCAGGCGCTGGAGGACCTGGAGAAGACATCAGGCCACGATCACCCTGACGTGGCCACCATGCTCAACATCCTGGCACTAGTGTACAGGTGGGAATGGTGGGGAGGGCAGGGCTGGGCCAGGAGGGCTGTCTTCCTCTACGGTTTACCCGGTCAGCAGATTCTGGTGTCAAGGAGCTCTCCCAGCTTCCAGTAATTTGCCTTTCAAAAAAGGTTTTGGCACAGATGGGGGGGGACTGCCAAACTCTGATAAAACTGGGACCTGGCTGAGGAAGGACGGAATGACAGGGCTGTGGGGGCTGGTCTTTGTCGAAGGAGGAATGTTGTCCATGTTTCTGCTTGCCACAGGTCATGGTGTCTAAACCCTAAATAACTATCTGGCTTTGCACTGCAGGGATCAGAATAAATACAAGGAGGCAGCACACCTCTTGAACGATGCTCTCTCCATCCGTGAGAAGACCCTGGGCAAAGACCACCCAGCGGTGAGTGTCTCCCTCCTCTTTTGGTTACTTCTTTTGACCTGTGGGTGCCACCAGGGCTATGGAACGGTGCTCCTTTCCCTTGCGGGAAAGCTGTATTTCATAGAGAAGTTTGCCTCTGCAGGTGGCTGCAACTTTGAACAACCTGGCTGTTCTCTATGGCAAGAGAGGGAAGTACAAAGAAGCAGAGCCACTGTGTAAGCGAGCCCTGGAGATCCGTGAGAAGGTACTGGTCTCCCGTGCTCTTCCTCTTTCCAGCCCTCCCTTAGGGTTTTCTCTCCTTACCTTACTGTACTTGGAAGTCTGAGGACCCACTTAGTTTTTTCAGCTGCTGATTCTGCGGCTGCCTTTCCTCTTTCTCCTGTGCTGGCAGTGTTAGAGAGGCCTAATAGGAGGTGGGAGCTGGCATTTCCCCATTTAGCCTCCTTAGTCCTTAGCTCCTGCCTGATGTAGGCTTGTCCTCTGGGTGGAGTGGAGCTGCCTGCCTGTCTCCCAGGAATCCACTGCAATTTTTAAGTGCTGTCTCTTTGTGACTTCGCTCATTCTGTTTACTCAGGTCCTAGGCAAAGACCATCCTGACGTGGCTAAGCAGCTGAACAATCTGGCCCTGCTGTGCCAGAACCAGGGCAAGTATGAGGAAGTGGAGTACTATTACTGCAGGGCCCTGGAGATCTATGAGAGCTGCCTGGGTCCTGATGACCCCAATGTAGCCAAGACCAAGAACAACCTGGTGAGACCCTGGGAAGAGGCCATGTGGGGATGGGTGGTGGCACCATGGGGTGCGCACCACCTGGTGTCTGGAGGAAACAAGGAGATAGCTGGGGGAGGTGGAAAGGGTTAATCTGCATTGTCCAGGGGATTAGAGCTGTTTTCTTGGTTGCAGGCCTCCTGTTACTTGAAGCAAGGCAAATACAAAGATGCAGAGGTGCTGTACAAGGAGATCCTTACCCGTGCTCACGTGAAGGAGTTTGGCTCTGTGGATGGTTTGTACAGCAGAAGCTGCTGGGGCTGGGGGGTGAACAGTTTTGGTCTCCTGGCTCTTGGCCTAGGCTTGGCTGGTTCTGATGCCCCCCAGGTAGAGGGATGAGATGCCTTGCAGGACCCCTGCTTTAGGGCAGCCCTTGAGATACTGCCATTCTAATGTCAGGCTGCTTCTCTCAGAAGGAGTCTGGGTGAGCTCTGGCTGTCAGTCTTTGCTAGGTTGGGAAGCAGTTGTGGCTAAAAGGAGGAAGAGTAGGTGGCACAATCATTCCCAGGCATGGGCTGAAGTTTACCCTGTAGTCCTGACACAGATGTTTCCCTGTGGGGAGCCTTGTTCCCTCTTTCCCATGCCCTGCGATTGCAGTGTCCATTGCCTTTCTTGGGGCTGGAAGCCTTGTGGTGAGCTGCTGGCTTTGGAGACAGAGTGCTGGGCTGTGCAGAAGGCAGAGCCCCAGTGGAAGTGGCAGAGCAACAAGGACAAGGTTGTAAGTGGAGCTGTCTTGCATTCTTCCCCACACAGGTGAACACAAGCCAATCTGGATGCATGCAGAGGAGAGAGAGGAGATGAGCAAGGTGAGTCTGAGCTGGGGGTGCAGCCTGTTGACAGCAGCAAGAGCTCTGGTAGGAGAAGGAGATCCTGGGGTTTTGATCCTTTCTTATCACAGTCAGACTCTTCTTCCTCTGTCTGAAGAGCTGCCATGGCCACTGATAAAGGCCAAGAGTGGGGTGGGGAGAGGCCAGTGGCCCATGAGGTGGGGAGGGAGTAGGGCTGCTTCTTTGGGCAGTGGGGATGGAAGGCCCATCAGAGGGCCTGATGCCTTTCCTGGGGCGGGGGGTTATTCAGCCCCTCACCAATGGCTGCATGCTCTCTCTTTAGTGAAACCTCTAAGGCAAGCAGATGATGGAAGACGGTGAATAGCAGAGTTGTGCTGCGGGGCTCTGGTGCCCTGATCCAAGTTGCTGCCCATACCCAGAGCACAGCCTGCTTCTGAAGCAGCCCTGAGGCTGCCTGGGGAGGATACAGGGGTCAAGAAGAGACTGCTGTTGTCACCTTGCTAAGGAAGCAGATCAAAACCTTCTGGAAAAGAGCTCTGGACAGGGCAGGCCCTAGCTGTTCCATGTCTTAGCTGGCCTCTGAATGAAGGTGGAAATGGATTGTTCTTGCCTTGGATTTGGCTGAGAGACAGAAGCTGTTGCTCAGGCTTAAGACCTCAACTGTTTTTTGCCAGGAGGATGAAGCAGCAGAGTGAAGGGCTACTACAGGGAAAAAAAAAAACTGCTGCCCAAACCAGGCCCAAATGGGTCTGTACTGGCTTTGTCCCCTTCTCTCCCAGGGCTGTGGAGCAGGCCTGGAAGCCCAGCCTTGCAGGACAGATCTGCAGTTGGAGTGCAATTCATTTTGCAGCCTGGGCAAGGACAGAGCCTTTCTTCCAGCCCCCGAGATGGCTGTCTCCAGGGCAGCCGTTCCCCCCAGTCACAGTGGCACAGCACGACTGGCATGGTCTTCCTAGCCTGATGATGACCACAGACCTGCTTGTTCTGCTGGCCCAGAGGCTGGGGCTGCTGTACTCTGCTTTGTGCTGTTTCCATATCTTCTATTAAAAAGCATCAAACCATTTCTGTAGAGCTTCAATTTTTTTTTTTTTTTTTCCCCCCACTCACCCATTTTTTCCCTCAGCTCTCTGTGGCAGCAGGGGGAAGCCAGCTCTCCTACCAGCAGCCCTGCCCTTGAGTCCAGGCTCTTTCTGCCCTGACATTCTTCCCCTTAGATTCAGCCACCCTGCTAGGGCTGCCTTCAGAGGTGATTTGAGTCCTAAGTGCTCTTACCCCTGGGGTAAGACCCCAGCCTGTGCAGGCTCTGGCACAAAGGAACCCAGGTGTGCCTATGGCTTGGGAAAGCTCCAGCGTGTGGGATAAAGATCTGAGAAGTGCTCTGAGGCTGAATAAGGAAAATGATTCCCACAAGGGCAGTTCCTTCTAGGCTGGAACACTTGCCAGAGAGTGGAGCTGCTGCTGCTGTCTGGGGAAGGGCCAGTTTTAGGGTGCAGAGGTTGGGCATAGGGAGGAAACAGTTATGGGGCAGGCCTGACCTTGCAGGGATAAGGCTTGAAGGTGGCTGGCCAATTCCTTTGCTTGTCCTGGCTGAGGGTTTTAGTGCCTATGCTTCCTGGTCTACCTATGGATTTGTGTTACTGTTTTAGTCCACCTTTGCATGCAGGTTGGGTCAGGGGTTGCGTTCAGACCACCCATGGGGGTGGTCTTTGTCGCAGCTGCCTCTGATGGCACAGAAGGGGCAAGGAAATGGGAGGACATCACATCTACTTGTAACTCAAATCTGCTGCAGCAAATGAGGTTCCAGCCTTTCCAAGAACTTGGTGGGCTTCATTGCAGCCCTTGCATGTTGTGTTTCCAGAGGCTGGGCTGGTGCAGGGGTACAGCCTGGGTCCTGACCGGTGCTCTGTGGGTGAGCACAGGCCAGGGAGTGGCAGTAGCCATGGGGCTAACAGCTGTCTTCTCACCCTACAGAGCAAGCACAGAGACAGTGCTCCCTACGCTGAGTATGGTGGCTGGTACAAGGCTTGCAAGGTTAGCAGGTAAGAGGGGTGCATGGGCAGCTCTGGCAGTGGGTGGGGTGTCCCCAGGGCTCCCATTCACGCTCCACCTGTTCCCATAGCCCAACTGTGAACACCACTCTGAGGAACCTGGGCGCGCTGTACCGGCGCCAGGGCAAGCTGGAGGCGGCTGAGACATTGGAGGAGTGTGCGGTTCGCTCTCGGCGCCAGGTAACCTGGGGTGAGGGGTGGGGGGACGTTGTGGGGCTCGGGGCTGGCAGGTCATGGCGTAGCTGTGCACGTGGTGAGGGACTGTGCTTGCCTTGTGGCCTCCTGTCTGCGGTTTAGATTCCCACAGCACTGGAACAGCTCAGTGGTTGGCGTTGCGTTTGCGCAGGGGTACACGTGCGTGTTTGCATATGTGGAATTGCACTTGTGTCTGCATGCATGGATGGAGCATGTGTTGGGGTGTGGGTACGTGTGCAGAAATCCTGCAGCTGTGTTAGTGCAGGTTACTGGGCTTTGTTGGCCGACAGGACACACTGGGGTGTGTTCTTACTACTAATTATTTGTCCAGGAAATACACTAGGGATTTCCCTAGTGTATTTGTCCCTAGTGCTGGAGCTGTTGGCACCCAGCATGAAGAGTGAAGGAGAGCAGAAACTTCCACATACCAAAACACAAAGGAAAAAAGCTGTCAGCTTTTGGGCAGCAAGCTTTTGTCATATGGCTTGGAAGAGGTTCCCTGAACTTGGAAGCTGAACAGGGGCTACTCAGTTCAGGATGGTATTTGGCTTTGTTGCTCTTGTGCAGGAGAGCGCGATGCGGCAATGACCAAGGGAGGGGACAGGACTAGGCAGATCAGTAGCACCTAAGGGCCAAGTCTGGTGCTTCCTTATTCTCTTCTACTTGCAGGGCATCGACCCAATCAACCAGACGAAGGTGGTGGAGATCCTGAAGGAGGGCGATGGCACAGAGAGGCGTCGGAGCCTGGGTGGCAGCGTCAAGTACGAGAATGCCACAGACGGTAGCGAGGAAGTGAGTATGGGCGTGGAATGGAGTGGGGTAAGTACAAGACACCATCAAGAATGGCCTCAGCTGGCTGCTGGAGGGAAGGGACAGCCTGGCTCAGGGCTCTCCCCGCGCGGCCTGTCGTGGCATCCTTGTCTGCCTCCATTTGTTCCCTGCACACTTCCTTCCCCTCTTTCTTGGCATGAGCCAGCCAGCCCATAAAGGTGCGTGTCTGGGCCTGACTTTTGGTGTACAGGCCAGATACCCCCAACTGACGGCTCCCGCTTCCAGGGGGCTGACAGGTCCTAGCAGTGCACAGCATGAGCTGGTCCTGGCCTGCCCTTAATATTAGCCTTGGCGACCTTATTAACACCTCTCCCTGCTGCTCCCCTCTGGAGGCCACAGCTGAGTGTCAGCCCCATCTCAGGCCCACACAGCCTCTGTGAGCAACTCTCCTTTCTGTCCTGCAGTGCGCCACAGGCGATGCTGGGTCTGGGGAGGGGTGTGTGTGCGTGGTGGGTCTGTGACTGTGTGTCTGTAGTGCAGGGGAATAGTCCACACACAGCCAGTGCCTTTGCTGTCCTCTTGTCGTCCCGTGCCCCCTGTGGGCTCTGGCCAAGCAGAGGCTGGAAAAGGCAGGGTTTTGCAGGATGCCTGGCTGGGCTGACCGGTGGTGGCAAGAGGCTGCTGTTAGCTGAGGCTCATGCAGGGTGACCCGAGCCTACTGGGCTTGCCCTGAAACTGAAGGGCACTGTGGTCACTAGCACCAAGCTTGGAGGAAGGTAGCGGTCCAGGTCTGGGACAGGTGCCTTCTGGCCTCTGCAAGAAGGAGGATGGAAAAGAGGCAGCAAGTGAGCACGGTGCTGGTGGGTGCTTGGCTTGAGCGCTGCCGGAGCTGTTAACACTTACCATTCCTCCTGCAGACTCTGGCTGAAAGCATAGCGTAACAGGCACCTAGGGCTGGTTGCAGCCTGGCGCAGGCAACACACTGAGCACGAGTCCTCCGCTCCCCCTCGCATCTGCTGTCACTAACCCTTCCCCACGTGGCCATCCTCACCCGCATGAGCTGTCTTCTTTCCTCTTTCCTCTTCCCTGTTGCCATGACAGCCCCTCAAGATCCAAGCGTGAAGCCTGCTGGCTCTCTTGATTGTGGATTGTACCCTGGAGGTGGCTGGAGGGGACCTGGGGAGCTGAGCTTTGAAGGGGCCCAGCAGCTCCTCCAGATTTGATCTCAGGAGTGAAGAGGGTCCTAGACCTGGCCCTTGCATTCCCTATTAGTAGAGGGGCTAGACAAGCATGGAGGGAGAGCTGCATCTTTGGATTAGGATCACCCAGTCCCTGACCTCGTTGGTGTTCCTCGGCAGCTCCTCCTGGCTGTGGCTGGCGTTGGGTGATGGCTTTCTGCAGTGCAGTGCAGAGCTTCCTGACGGCCTTTGAGCTGATGAGCCAAAGGCAAGCAGGCAACATCACCCTCTCCTGCAGCCTGACCCCAGCTGATGGGGATAGTCCCTGTTCCTATGATCCTTCCCCAGGGGAGGTTTAGCAGGGCTGCCCTGGCCCAGCCAGCTATAGAGAGGGGTTTGGGGAGCTAGTCCAGCACCCTAGGGACATGGCTGCTGCCGTGGGGTGCTTGGTGCCCTTCCCAGCCTGCTGCACACATAGCCAGCTCCCTCTCCCCAGCCAGCAGCCCTGTGCTGACACTGCAGCTCCCCCCAAAAGAAGGCTGAGCAGCTCCCTCTGCTGCTGTCTATCATGGCCAGTTGTTCCCTGTGCTGCTCTGGAGACTTTGGGCATGCTGCCCCAGGCCCGTTTGCTGCCATCCCTGTAGCTGTCAGCTGCTGGAGGCAGGGCTCTGGGAGCCCCAAGGGGGCCTGTGCCTCTGCCCTGCTGCCCAGGGCAGCTCTGGAAGCGCCCCAGGGCCTGGACGAGTAAAGATGTGAGCCTGCTGCTCCAGACTCACCAAACTCCCTCCACATCCAAATGTGGCCCATGGTCACTGCATGCAGCCTGGGCCCTGCCCCGCCAGCTCCCTGGGTTACCTACAACCTCATGGCCTTGTAAATTGTGTCTTTCTCCTCTCTGTGCACTAGGCTTAAATGCCTCCCGAGACTCCCTCTTTCCCCTCCACCGCAATCACCTGGATGTTTGTGTTGTATCTTCCGACTTTTCCTCCACACCATCCCTCCTTCCTCGGCGAGAACTCCACGCCAGTCCCCCAACCCTCCCGGCGCGCGAGGGCACCGCAGCACCTGCAGAGGAGTGCCTGGCCGCCTGGGGCCTCGTTCCAGTCCCGTGGCCAGCAAGAGCAGGAGGAATCTGCGTGGAGCTGCCTGCTCCCCCTGGCCAGGGCGATGGGCTGCCATCCCCTTGTGTGCCCCCACCCCCCAGCCTGCCCTTACACATCCCAGGGGACCAAGCCTGCAGGGGATTGTCTTCACTCCAGGCATGCTGGCTCCACCATCATTAGACATCCTCAACCCTCCTAGCTCGTTCCCTCTATCTCTGCAGAGGCCAGGATAGAGGCATGAAGATGGGAGGGCTGCTCTGGGACGCAGAGGCCTGGCCTTGGCAGGACTGATGTGTGCTCAGTTGCTTTCTTCCCTGTAGGCTTAGCTGATGTTAGTGCCCTGGTGTTAGTTAAACCTGCGCTGGCCACTGCTGAGCTGGGCTCTCCCTGCAGCACAGGACAGTCTCTGTCTTGCTCTCCTCCTGCCTGCTGAGCTCTGCAAGCCAGGGCCAGCACGTGGATCTCTGCAGTGGTACAGGGATGGAGGGTGGCCCACAGCTACTGTACATGCAAGCTAGGATTTGGGTGACAGCCAAGGGCTGTGCCTGTACCAGGGACCTGCTAGGGTGAGTGTGTTTGGTTGCAAGCTCCTGACCTGGTTCTGTAGGCAAGTTTCTTGCTTGGTGGCATTAAGAGATAGAACTGGCTACCTATTGCTCCAGGGTCCCTGGATGTGGCTGCTGAGAGAGGGAGAGGTGAGGGTGAAGCTGTCTGCTGTTCCTTGGAGACAAAGGGAAGAAGGGTGGGAGGAGAGCAGAACTCTTTGGCAAGCAGTTAGAAGCGGCTGAGATGGAGAACAGGCAGAGCAGTTGGGAGAAAAAGGAGGTGTGAAGAAGGGTGTGAGGAAAGGAGTAGTTGAGGCCTGGGATTTTCCAGGCACAAGGGGAAGGTGAGATGGCTGAAGGGAGATTTCTGCAGGAGGAGAAGGCTGGAAGAAGGGGCCGTGTTGCTCATGGAGGAATTCTTGAACACAGGATATAGCTTATGAGGTATGGCTCCTGGGGCTGTGACTTGCTGTCCTTAGTCATGTGGAGGGCAAGGCTGCGACCCTGTCACTGCCAAGGAGGCAGTGTTGGCCCTGGGCGTCGGGGAGGGTGGCTCGGTGCCCCTGATGGGACTCCAGGCATGCACAGATCCAGTGCTGGTCACTGCTGGGAAGAGGGATGTTTCCCAAGGCCAGACGACCTTGAGCCTCATGCCCTTGGGTGCACACCCCCATCCCACCTCTTGTAAGAGCTCAGCCTGGGGAGGCTGCAGGCAGCAGGACCGAGCCCAGAGGCCAGCGCAGGACCCCTCCCTTCCCCTTATTTATTTAACTAGGTAGTTTCTCTCATGCTAGCCATCTGGCAGGCTGTGATAATAAATGTGCTTGTGTCTGTCTGGGCCTGGCTTTCCCGTGGTGATGCAGAGGCCTTGGGGCACCTGCATACTGCTCTCCTGGGAGCTGGTGCTTGCTGAAAGGAGGTTGGTCCTCAGGACTATGGGGGCTGGAGTCCAGGGCTGAGTGCTCTAGGGCTGCACCTTGCCTGCCTCTCTCCCACCGCTGCTCCATGCTCCAGGAGCGTGGTGAGTTGCCAGTGCAGGGCACAGTCAGGCCTCAGCACCACCTGCCTCTGTGCTTTGCCACGTCCCGGACCTGGTGCTGTAACAACTGTACCTCTGATTAAAGGCAGACAGACCTGAACCGCTGCCCTGTGCTTCTTTCCATGCTTTGTAGGCTAGCGTCGGTCAGCCCTGGGGTGGTGGGGGCAAAACGCTGCTGGATCAGGTGTGGGTGCTTGGTGTCCGTGTGTGTGCAGGGGAACACGCTGCTGCATGGGAGGCACGGAGGCCCATCATCCAGGCTGAGCGTTGGGGCTGAGGAACCCAGCTCCGCGTCTCCCTGCCCCCCAAACTGGGGTTGCTTCCAGCTGTGCTGTCATGTGGGGCATCTGAGGCTGGGTCTTCCTCAACAGCTGTTTCTGTTAGCCAGAAAAACACTCCACTGTGTCCTCTGGTGCTGAGCTTCATGTGCTCTTAAATCCTGCCCGGGTCCTCTGCCTCCCTGCAGCAGACAGGGTGCGAGCACGCAGGGGAGAGTGACTCAGCGGTGGAGCTGCTGCATGTTCTTTGAGTGCTCTCATCCTGGTGGGTGCAGTGAGGTGGGTGCTCTGCGGTAAACCAAGCCCCATCCATGTTCTGTGTTAAAAATAACCTGCAGAAGAGGGAGTGGGGAGAGAAAGAAGGCTATTTTTAACCCAGCATGCAGCAGCACTTGGTTCTGGCATGGGTCTGCAGTCAGCCTGCAGCACTGCAGCTGGGGAAACGTGGCTCCATCCCCCAACCCTGACCCCAGAGCTTACTTTGTGGTGGGATCCTGCTGCCCCTACCATGGCCCTGCTTCCCTGCCCCAGCACTGCTCCCTTCTCCACCCCTGTCTGATGTGCCCTGGCGAAAGGAGTGGGGCTGGCATGGCAGTACGCTGCCAGGAGCGTGGTGACGCAGTGCCAGGGCTGGTGGTGGGGGGCTCTTTTGCTTCCCTCTCCCATCCCTATCTTTGCCAGTGCCACATACCGATGGCCAGCTCTCTCAAAACTGCCTGGGGTGCCTGGTGGAGGAGCTGAATCGCTTGTCTCGCTAATGCTGATATGCGCTTTCCGCGTTCCTGGTGAGCGGGTGCCTCGTGGCAGCAGCACACGTTTCCCTGTTTGGAAACCCTTCATGGTGATGGGAAAGCAAAGAGGGGTTATCCAAGAACAGATGGGATCAGTACCAGGAGAAAGGTCTGCTGGCAGAGAACGCCCTGTCCAGGTGGTGGAGAGAAGTCCAGGGCTGGGTGAGCTTTGGGTAACCAGAGCAGGGAAGTGTTGGAAAAGCCTTTCCCCAGCACCGCAGCAGTTCCTGACGTGGGGCTGAGCACAAGGGGCCTCAAGGCAGGCCCTGCAGAGCTGCGGCATGGACGGGCCCAGGGCTGTCGCTGCTGCCAACCTAGGCCAGGGGGCGTTTTGTTCACGGCGAGCTGTACGAAGAAGCTCCCACGCGAGTGAAGGGCTTTTGTAGTTGACTTATCTCAGTTTTCTTCTGCCTCGTTGTGACAAGGAAGACAGCCCTTGGGGCCATTGGGAGCAGCAGCCAAGGAGGACTGCTGTTAGCAGGCCACGAGAGCAAAAGCAGCCCCGCATCAGCCGTGCTGCCACAAATTCTGTAACAAGATGCTTGGCTGTGCAAGAGAGCTTGGTGATGGTGGCACAAAGGGGTGTTGTGCTGGCAGCGTGTGCCTCATGTGTGTGTGGAGCTAAACCAAGAGAGGGCTAGGGGGACTTTTGGGGGCACGTGAGAGGAAACAGGCTGGGAAACCAGATTTCAGGCCGGTTTTGGCCACTGGAAAAAGCAGGCACATTGGTTTATTAAAAAAAAAAAACAAACTAAGTCCTATAAGGAGCCACCCCAGCAGCCAGACAAATGCATCCAGATGAAATGGAGCTGCTGCCACTGCTCAGCAGCCACAGAGATAAATCTTTGAGTCTTGAACCTGAGTCTTGGGGGCTTCCAGGTGGCCTAAGTCTGTGTGTGCATGCAGAGTGGCTTTGTCTGACACGAGTGAACCCCCAGGACCAGCAAGTGGGAACAGGACGTGCGTCAGGACAAGCGCTGGATGGAGAAGGGGAACGGCACTGCGGTAGTGATGAAGGGGGTGAGGGGAGTCTTGTCTCTAGCTGCCAACAGATGGGGAGAGAGGCCTTGAAGCAGTGCCCCAGCAGCATGTCCTGGCCCGACCAAAGGCGTCCCCGGGCTTGGGGACCCTCATCAGCACCTGCCGGCCGCTGGGACCTCCTGGTAGCTGCTGGCTGAGCTGCAGGAGATGGAGCAGGGCCGGGGGTGCTGGTGGCCTGGAGCAGGTCGGTTCATAGCACGTTGCAGCCCCCTCAGTGCTGCTCAGCCCTCGTCCCTGGTTTGTGTCTCCGTCTCTAGGACGGCAGCGGCACCCTCCAGCGCAGCAGCTCCCTGGGGAAAATCCGGGAAGTGATACGGAGGAGCAGCGAGATGTTGGTCAAGAAGCTGCAGGGCAATGGTCCCCTAGAGCCCAGGAATACCAGGTAGGGGCCCGGGATTGGGTCCTGCTGGGCTGGGGTGTTGCCATGGGGTCAGGCACAAGATGACACCTGCTCCCCTCTGCTTTTTTGTAGCATGAAGCGAGCCGCCTCGCTAAATTACCTGCACAAGTCTAGCGATGCTTCGTTCGAGGTGAGCACCGGGGACGGGCAGGAGCTGGGGGGCCGTGGGTGCGGGCGGCCGTGCTCACGCATGCTGTGTTTTTCAGGGCACCCAAGGGCTCCGTGCAGAGAGCAGAGGCCTGAGCGCCAGCAGCATGGATCTCTCCTCCCACAGCTCCCTGCTCGCTTCCAACTGACCTGCCCGCACTTCGGCGGCTCGCCACAGCTTTGCGCTGCGTGGGCCAGCACCCGGCCCCCTCCCCACCTCAACCGCTCTGTTTTCCTCATCGCAGGCTCTCGTGCCACCCTCTGCCGATCCACCCCGGGGGCCGGGGAGGGGGTTGCGAGGAGACCCTAGCTAGTTCGGGAACCACGGCCCGCACGCGTGCTCCCGTGCCGAGCAGCTGAGGGTGGCAGCTTTGGTAGCAGCATGCTGGGGGCAGGTAGGGGTGCTGCTCGGGCGGGATGCACCCCATCACCACATCACGGGGGTGCACCCCACCACCGGGGTGCCCCCATCATCACCCGGAGCACCGCAGCGTCCCTGTTTCAGCAGTGCACCCCACGGCCGGGGTGCCCCATCACCCGGAGCACCGGGGGGGCCCCGGCTGGGGCAGGGCGGGCGGGGGCGCTGGCCCCACGCGTTCCCCGGCTCCCCTCGGCTGCTGTACGTTATTTTATGAAATAAAGCCAACCCCCCCCGTGACGGCCGGGCGCTCCGTGGGGG
>VXAV01010994.1:33091-58730 GCA_013399715.1 Alectura lathami | reverse complement strand
CCCCCTTGCCACGTACGTGCTCCAGCCGGGGCCGCGGTCTGCCCGGCGGTGACACTGCGGCGGGCCAGATGTGCGCCGGCTCCTGTGGTCGGAGCGCTGGCGGTGGAAGTATTTGCTGAGTCAACTCTTCTGCGAGGCAAAAATCGCCGTCGGGCTGTTTCGTTCCGCAGGGGCCCTGCGCCCCGGGTCGAGCCGCCCTCCTGCACGGCGGCGCTCCTGGCCGCCGTGAAAAAAAGCCTCCGCGAAGAGGAGCGAGCGGATAACATCTTGGAGCTCCTCTCGGCTTGGAGGAGTCTGGGTAAATCCCGGATAGCCCAGCTTGGGCGACTCCCGCTCCGCGAGCTGAGGCTGCCATCTGCTTCGAGCCCCCCGCGCCCAGCGCGGTGTTACCGCCGTAGGGGCGATGCGGCACGCCGCTCGGCACGGTTCTGGGCCGTTTTGGGGCGAAGCGACGAGGAGCCGGCGCCGTCCTGGTCTCAGCGCTGTGCGTGTCCCCCAGGGCCCGCAGCCCTGCCGCGCTGGGTGCTTTGGTCCCTGAACGCCGCAGACCAGATGGAAGGAGAAGGGAGAGAGCGAGGCGTTAGGGCCGGAACGTGGGGCTGGCCGCGAGCGCTCGGGCACTTTGCAAAGATCTGAGGGCTGCGAGGCCTGGCTACAGGTATTTACTAGGGGAACTTTACACTAATATTTTTCTTCCCTTCCTTGCAATTCATCTGCTGGTTGAGCTGCAAAGATCAAAGCTGTCTTCCAGCAAGTACACGTGGGCTTAAGTAAATAGCTGGACCTACACCTCTCTCCGGTGAATAAACACTCTTTCCTCTCTGAACATTTTCAAGCGTAGTCCTCAGACCTGGAATGCAAACTATTTCGCAGGAACAGCGGGTGTTTCCACAGCCTCAGGAGCTCGGAACAACTGCTCCTTTAGCAGCAGGCTCGGGTACAAACGTGCCCTTTGTGAGGGCAGCTGCTGCCACGGCGTTCGGAGAGAAATTCCCCCGAGGTTGGAGGGCGTGCGATTGTTTGTGGGGACCCCGAGGAAACGGGGACCGGAGTGGCCGCAGCGGGCTCACGAGGGGCCGGAGCATCTCCTGGTTGCAAGGAGTTGGGTTGCGGAGGCTGCCGGGTGGGTTTGGGGGCCGTGGAAGCTGCACGCTGGCACGGTGCTGGCGGTCGGTAATGAGCTAGTTCTTGGGCATCGGCGCGTTTCAGGGTGCCCCTCTGGGTGGTCTGCTCCCACGTCCTGCTCCTTGCCTGGGGGTTGCTTGGGGGGAGGCATCCAGTTGCCACTCGTAAATACCTTGCTACGTCTGTTCAGGAAGCAGATGCTATCTTGTGCCGGTGGGGCTGAAGCGCTGCGAGCGCAGCACGCCTCGTGTGCCAGCGTGCCCGGGGAGCGGTCCCGCGGCACGGCGGGGAGGGTTCGTTCTCCAGCAGAAACCCGGTGGGCGTCAGTGAGGATGCTGCAGGGTTTCAGGTGTTTCGCGTGGCTGCTCCCTGGGCGTTGTTGTGGTCGGGGGGCTCCGCGTGTGGTTCGTGCCGTGTTCCCTGTGGGCCTCCAGCAGCCCGCGGTGCTGCCGTGTCCGAAGGTTCATCCCACGCTCCTGCCTCCGCCCGCTCTGGCCCAGCGCTGTGGGATGGGGATGAGCCCCTGCCGCCCTGTCACAGCACGGACTCCATTTTGGGCCGTGCCTTTGTTCCGGGGAACGCTTGGCAGCCAGTGCCATCCCCTCCTCTCTACCTGCGCTTCCTTTCCATCTGCGCAGCCCCCGCCGAGGAGCTGCGGAACATCTTCAAGCCAAACACAAGTGGTCTTTGTTTCAAAGCATCAATTTGTGTTGGCAGCCAGGTCTGCAGCGCATGTGCTTTTCATTGACTGCTGCTCCAGCTCTGTTCCTCACTCTGTGTGCCAGCATTTTTTTTTTNNNNTCTCCTCTTTTTTTCCAGATTTTTTTTTTTTTTTTTTTTTTTTTACATTTAATACAAAAATGTTTTTCCTGAGCTTAAAAGGCTGAGCCATGCAGTACTTCTAGTCTTAATTTAAGCCTTGCCTTTTCTTGGAGAAGCAGTCTCAGGGAAGAGGCTGCTCTCCTCTCCTGTGAGAGGTGACCAGTGCGTGCTGTCCCATCGGCAGAGAGGTGAGGGGACCTCAGAGCCGCATGTGGCATCTGAGCGCACGTGTCCCCTCACCCCAGACAGAGCTTGCTGGTGGGATGCCGGTGGCCTCCCTTCTCCTTGTCAGGCAAAGCTGTGGTTTGAACGGAGCAGGCTTTTCCTGAGTTTTGGGCACTTGTGTAGGGCCCCTGGGTGCCTCCGCTGAACCCGTGATGTCGGGTGGCCGGGACCTCGGTGGGGCTGGGACGGGTTAGGTCAGCCTCTGTGTTCTGTGGTGTGACGACTGAGGGGAACTGGTATGGGCAGGCTCCTGTCTGGGAAATGCTCTGGCACAGGAGCATTGGGTGCGTGAGCCCTCCAGCTCTGGGAAGGGAGATGGTGCAGGCTGGGAAAAAGCGGTGGCGTGCACGGGGCTGGTGACGGGGCTGGGGTTTAGGTGAGTTGTGTTTCAGCTCCCAGGTGACTCCTGTCCTAGACGGTAGGAATGCTCCTGGGTGCAGCTCGGGCTGCCCTGCAAAGCACCTGCACAGTGCCTGCGGGCTGTCACCGCTCTGTCCCCCAACGCCTGAAGCAGGAGCGATGGTGTGGAGAGCCCAAGCCCCGTCCTGGCTGCAGAGGGAAAGGCCGATGTGCCCGTGGGCAGAGCAGGCTGGGCCGTCCTGGCTGTCAAATGCGATGCTGGCATGAGGTAGACGGGGCATTGCTTAAGACCTCGTATAAACACTTTCCTCATTAAGACGGCCTGTTGGCCTCCTCGGGAGCACAAAGAAAGCCTTTGATTCCAAAACACACAGTGACTCTCCAAATGGTTAAAGGCAGGACAAGCTGCGGCTTGCGAGCGCCTTTGTTGCTCTCCATGCAGCGTGCTTTGGTGTGTGTCCTTGCTGCCCCGGGGAGGTCCGTCGCTGGCTCTCTGGCAGCCACCAGCAGTGCTCGCGTCAGTGAGGGAAGGTGGTGTTCTTTGTCCTCACCAGCAGAGGCAAGATGAGAGGTGACACAACCAGCTGCCTTGCAGGGCTGCGCATCCAGCCCTCCCGGGCCGTCACTGGGAGCGGAGGGGAGTTCGTGCTGCTGAGGGAAGTCATTTGGTTCCCTCTTTGGCTGCAGCTGCCCTGGAGAGGGGCCAGTGTGGAAAGTCTCCTCCAGCAGCTGAAGGTTTGCACAAATCATTGCCGACCAAAGAAAACAGAGCTTCCTGCGCGTAACTCTTTGTTTTTCTTGGTTGCTCTTCCTCCTTGCTGCCTACTGTGAGCGCTGGAAACTTGGGAGACGTCCTGAGTGCTCCGAGAATGGCCAGTCCCCAGGACGAGCTGCCTCCTGTGGCACGGAGATGGCTGGATGTCAGGCAGCATCTTGAGATCTCCGTGTCCCCCAGCCAGGTTCAAACAGATGTTTAGCCACCGTGTTCCAAGTGGAAGCCTAGCTGTGCAGGTGACACGTGACTTTTTCTCTGTTAGGTCCGGAGGATGTTCTGCGTGCCGTGTGTGCTTGCAGCCTTCAGTTGCATCGGGTCTTGCCTCTCTTGCTGCCTCATTGCTCTGGCCCAGCTGCAGCAGCTCCTTTTCCAGTTTCCCTTCCCATCCCTCCTCTCCTTGGTTCCACTCCTGCGTGCCAAGCCCCACCACGAGGAGCCACACAGCCCCTTCTGGCACTTTCCTGTTGCCCGCCTGTGAGCTGCGGTGTCCGCATCGGAGCATCACTTGCGTCTTCTGGAGCAGGGCCACCGGTTTCTGATGAGTGATGGGAAATCAGAGCTGGGATGGGGCTGCTGAGATGTCTGCGTGATTCATGGAAATCACGGAGACCTTTAGGACAAGACAGAAGAAGAAAAAACCAGAAACCACGTGGTCTGAGACAGAAGCCATTAGTCTGGGTGGTTAATGCTCTGTCAGGGAGATGAGCACCCAGGAACGGGAGTATCGTGGCGGGCATCCTTCAGCGTCACGCTGAAGGGGGGCAGAAGCACTTGTTTTTCAGGGAGATTCAGCTGGTGTGAATTTGTCTCTGTGAGTCGGTTACGCCTGGGCTTTAATTTGTCGCTGGAGCTGTGCATTAGACCTGTCTGCAGCAAGCGTTCTGCATAGTTATCGATTTGCAAAAGTACTCCAGAAAGTGCCCTGCTTACGTATTCTTCCCACGCAGTGACTTTTCTCCATTTTTAGCAGAGAGGTAATGTAGCAATGTTTCATCCAGCAGCCACCTTTTAATTAATATTGCATGAGCACAGGAAATACCAGCTTCTCTGTCTACTTGCCTATTTTTGTGGCTTTTAATATAGGTTGATAATTGGCCCTGATGAAAATAAACAAGGATCCGTGCCTTTCTGTGCCCTCTCTGCCAATGGGAAGAGAAGGAGCGGGGCGAAGTCTGCAATCCTGCAGGGAGTGGTCAGAGGCAGGTATGGGGAGCTGTGGGTGATGCTTCACACCCGGGAGGCAGGCAGTGCGACGAGGAGTGGCAAGGAGTGCACGGCAGCCCGTGTTGATGGGTGTCCCAGGAACGCTTGTGAGCCTGTGCAGATGGGAGAGGCACCAGCGCAGCCGGTGGAGCGGGCGCCTTTCAGGTCTCTCCCCAGTGGCCTTCTGGCAGCTCCGCTCGTCTCCGGCACTGCTGGAGCACGGGGCGAGTTTTGGCTGCTGGGAAAAGCTGGCGCGTGTTGTCGGGAGTGCCTTTCCCAGGAGCTTTTCTTGCCTTTCAAGGGGAAGGGAGCAAACAGGTCAGACCTGCAGGAAACCAAGTGGGGAAGCGGGGTGCTCCAGAGGTTTGCTCACCTCCAGCTGGACCCATGGCACAGCCTGGGCTCCAGCCCGTGGCTCCAGCCTCGCTCTTTGACTCTTTCTCCGCGCCCTCCTCGAGGCTGGAAGGACGGCTGTGGGTGGACCTGGAGCCCCTGTGAACGGTGCACACCTATGGCAGAATGGAGAGGGGGACACCGAGGCTGCTCGTGCTGGCGTAGATATGAATTCTTGTCTGCACCTCCTCCTGGTCAGGCCCCCAGAGCTGCTGTCCTTGCTCCGTTGTTCCCAGGATGCTTGTGCAGCCCGTGCTGAGCCATGTCTGCCTTGGGGGCTGCCAGGTGAGGTGCACCCCTCCACCTGCCTCTCCCCAGGAAGCAGGATCTGCGAGTCGTCTTCACCGAGCGCATCTGAGGGCCAGTGCGGGTCTGGGTGGTACTGGGGAGGCGTTCCTCCCTCCGGTGTGTTTGGTGGCAGCACGCACTGAAGTAAAGCAGCTCGCCCAAGCAGCTTCATTGCCAAATGTGCTCCGTTCCCAGCAGACAGGCCTGGGAGGGCTTGCTGGCAGGGGTGCTGGTTCGGGCACTGAGCTGCCAACCTGGCTGTGTGGCCAGGAGCAGCAGCCTCACCTTCTCTGCCGGTGTGGTGATGGAGCAGCCAGCGTTGCTTGGAAGCCTCATGTGCATGCTTCCCCTCCCTGCACTGTTTCCCTTGCCCTGGCCTCCTCCTCCTCCCCCCACATCCCTCTCTTGTCTCTGCAGCCTGAGCTTCTGTTCTCTGGGCTGGCTGGGGCTCCTGTTCGTTGGAGGGGAGCACCAGGCAGCGCTGCAGAGCTTGCTTTGGTGTTTCCCATCATCTGCTGGAAAAGGAGAGGAAACGAGAACACCGTGAAGCCCTGCCCAGGGGCTCCATCCACACGTGCAGCGCTATCGTGGAGAAGTCCCTCTTGGCTGGATTTGGGATACCAGGAGCAGAGTCAGCCCTTGTCCATCAGCCGGAGCAAAGGGTCATGAGGATGTAGTGGTGACTGCTATCGCAATGCTATCACAACTTGGTAGGTCAGGTTGGGCTTGGAGATCTTGAAGGTCCTTTCCAGCCTAGATGATCCTATAATGCCTGGGGGAGCTGCCCCAACTGCTACGGGACAAGTTCCTGGGGACTGTAGAGTCACAGAATATCCCAGATTGGAAGGAACCCAAAGGATCACAGAGTCCCACCCCTGGCCCCACACGGCACCACCCAACCCCAAGCCCTGTGTCTGACAGCGGTGTCCAAACGCTCCTTGAGCTCTGGCAGCCTTGGGGCTGTGCCCACTGCCCTGGGCAGCCTGTGCCATGCCCACCGCCCCCTGGGGCAGAACCTTTCCCTAACCCCCAGCCTGACCCTCCCCTGACGCAGCTCCATGCCGTGCCCTCGGGCCCTGTCGCTGTCCCCAGAGAGCAGAGATCAGCGTCTGCCCCTCCGCCCCCCTGGGAGGGAGCTGGAGGCCGCCATGAGGCCTCCCCTCAGCCTCCTCTGCTCTGGGCTGAGCAAACCAAGATGAAGCAAAGCAGCCTGGTTGCTGCAGGGTCTCTCCTCCAGCTCTGAGCCCTTCAGGGCCACCAGGGTTCTCCTCTACCACCAAGCGGGTTTTGCTTGGTAAAGACCTTCGCGTTTTCACATGCTGTCACTTGAATTTTGGGGAAACATCATATTTCAAGGCCACTTCGAGGGAGCACGTGGCTCATCTTGGCTTTGCTTGTCATCTCTCTGCCATGTTTCCTTTAGTGGGAGAAGCAAAACAGCCTTGCTGCATCATCCAGAGAGCCCTGCCTCCATAGGACTGTGGAATCCCAGCGTCATCTGGGCTGGAAAAGACCTTCAAGATCACTAAGGCCAGCCATCACTCAGACCTACTGAATCCTACCACTAAACCGTGCCCCCAGAGCCATGTCCACACATTTCTTAAACACCTCCAGGGGTGGGGACTCCAGCACTTCCCTGGACAGCTTGTTCCGGTTCTTGGCCACCCTCTACATGGAGAAATTCTTACTGACGTCCAATCTAAACCTCCCCAGCACAATTTGAGACCATTTCCTCTCATGTTATCGCTTGTCACCTGAGGCAAGAGGCCAACACTCCTCACGGCAGCCTCCTTTCAGGCAGTTGTAGAGAGCAGTGAGGTCTCCCCTCATCCTCCTCTTCTGCAGACTCAACAGCCCCAGTTCCCTCATGTTGTTTCCTGGTCCCTTCACCAGCTTCACTGCTCTTCTCTACGTATGCTCGAGCAGCTCAGGATCTTCCTTGTAGCGAGAGGCCCGAAGCTGAGCACGATGCTCAGGGTGCAGCCTCACCGCAGGGACGATCGCCTCGCTGGGCCTGCTGGCCGCACTAGTTCTGATGAAGGCCTGGATGCCTTTGGCCTTCTTGGCCACCTGGGCACGCCGCTAGCTCGCGTTCAGCCTGTCCCAGTCAGCTGTGCCTCCAACCTGCCGCGCGCTGCCGGTAGCACACGTCAGCCATAAATCAGCGTTCCCGAGGAGGCCGGAGAATTGCTGGAGGGCTCTGAGCGCGCCTGGGAGAGTCAGTTGGCAGGACCTGTGGGTGCAGCGAGCTGGGGGCCGGTGCTGAGTCACCCTTCAAGCACTCACGCTCCTTGCTGGGGCTTGGCAACCCAACCGGCACGACGTCTGCGTGGGAGCCTTTGGCTGACGGGCCGGGCCGTTAAAGAGGGTTTAATTGAGCCAGCAGGATTTCCAGCTCCTGCGCCGGGCTTGCGGCCTTCCCGTCTCGCTCGCTCCTCTGTCTCAAGGGCCTGGTGGTGTTGGCTCTGACTTCAGCTGGAAGGTCAGGCAGCGCCTGATGCGTGCTCCGCTGCGTTGGTGGCGATGGGCTCGGAGATTTGTGCCTCCCAGTGCAAGGAGGCTAGCTGGGCACCGGGTGGCCTTGGGCTGCCCAGGCCCCTCAGCGGCCCCACGCGCAGCATCCTTTCCCCGGGGCGCGTCTCACCAGAGGCGCCCGTGCATCCTCGTGCGGCGGAGTCCAGGAGCGCAGGCACGGCCCTGCGTGCAGGGCACGGTGCAGAGCAGCGTCAGCCTGCTCCCCAGACGGCGGGGAGTCGTTCTGGCCAAGGCCAGTCGTGCTGGTTTGGCAGCCCTGGCCTGCTGGGGGTGCCATCGCCGAGCTGAGATGCTGGGCTCGCCTGTGGGGCAAAGGCACCGACAGCTGAGCGGAGATGTCCCCCGTGCTGCGGAGACTGTCCCCAGCCGTGTTGCTTTGGGTGGCTTTTCTTTTATCCCGCTGCCTGGAGAGCATACGGGAAAGCGGGGTCCCCGTGTGGAGCCTTTTTCTCATTGATGCTGGGGTTTTCTCCTGCAGCAGATGCACAAGCAGCTCCTGCCTGCTTTGGGACTGCGTGGGGTGGAGGCCGCTCCTCTTCCCACGGCCGGCTGCACCCCAGCGCCGTGCTGCGAGCGCTGCCTCGATGTTCAGTGATTGATTTACAGCCCTCGACCCCCTGCTGGCTTTGTTCTGCTCTCGTGCAGTAACTGCTCAGAAATTTGGCGGTGTGGTTCCCAAGTATGGCCCCTGGAAGGGCAGGGGGGCTGCATCCCCCGCAGCTCCAGCTTCTCTCAGCAGTGCTGGGGAGGCTAACAGGAATTGTGCTAATAAGTGGTTGTGGCTTTTTTTTTTTTTTTTTTTTTTTTCCTCCCCTCTTAATTCTAAAGCTTGGTTTGAAGGGCTGAGCTGGGTTCTTGGCGGTTGCCCTCCATGCAGAGGTCGGTAGGCGGAGGTGCTGTGGACTCACTGCAGAGCAGCTGAGACTCAGTGTTACGCCAGGAGCCAGGATGTTCCCAAAGAAGGACCTGCATCTGCCACACATCGCAGGGCTCCAGCTGTGGTCCGTGATGTTCTGTGGTGGCCCTGATGTGGTGCAAATGCAGTCCTGCGTTGTCACACAGGGAAGGAGGGGAGGAAGGGGTGAACCAGCTCTGCAGTTCTCATCTGGGACCTAGGCCAAGCTCTGGGATGTGGGATGTACTGTGGGATGAGCAGATGCCTCCAGCTGTTACAGGATGGGGATGCCTCTGTGTCTGCTTTGAACTTGGGCTGCTTTTCCTCTGGATCAGTAAATCCCACTTGGAAGACTGCGTATCTGGGCGCTTTGCAATAGGGCTCCTGGAAGAATTTCTGGTCCCTTTGAGTCGCCAGCTGTGCAGCATGGCCAAAGGGGCAAAAAGGTGGTGTTCTCCTGTGTCCCTCATCCTCTTAGTCCACCCCGGGAGAACGATACTGCGTTTACCAAGAGCTCCTGGGTGCTGGTGCCTAGCAAGTCAAAACCGTCTTAGCAGAGCATCTCTTGGAAATGGCAGGGTTGGACCCGTCCAGCTGTGCTGGTGGCTCACATAGGGATAATCTTTTTCCCAGGCACAGGGCAAGTTTTTCTTTTTGCTTTAACTGGAGTGAGACATGTTGTGGTTTTAAAAGGCTGACATGATGGGTGCCCAAAGGCTTTCCAGATGTTGGGCTTGCTCAGACCAGACCTGCCGTGCTCAGAGCTCCTTGCCTGCGTCAAACCATTTCCATCTGGCCTGGCAGGGGAGTGGGGTTTATTGCAACTCGACCCATTTGAGAGGCTTTCTCGACTGGAACCTCTCGCAGAGAGGAACGTGCTGGCTGGAAACCATTTGGAGATGCAAATCTCACTGGGTGTTTGGCTTGGCTGCCGTTTCCGCAATATCTGCTAAGCGGTGCAATAGGCTGTGCGCGGAGCAGGCGCGCTGCGAGCGGCTGCTTTACGTGGCTGTAGGGACCGACCCGCCAGGCGATGGGGTTGCTTGTGTTAGTAAACGTTAATGATTTTTCTTGCCTGCTTCTACAGCTTCAGCTGGTGCGAATGAGCACGCCGGCTCTGTGTTTGCGACCAGGAGGGACGAAAAGCTGACCCGCGTGTTGTTCCCGGCATGCCAAAAATCTGCATTTATAAGAGCGTGTTTGTAATGAGCTGTGCCAGGAAACACATGGCTTGCGCGAGCTGTGAATGGGAGGTCTGTACGGGGCTTTGCACGCACCGAGAGCCTCAGCAGGACAAAGAGCAGATGCCGGTGTGCCGTCCTTGCTCGGTGGCAGGGAGGGCGCTGCTGGCAGGCAAGAAGGGCTGCGGGCAGTTTGGGGTGGTGGTCCTCCATGGAGGAGAGAGAGAGAGAGAAAACGACAGCTGGTGGTGTCTTCCCTAGAAACATGGGGATAAATCGGTCCTGAGTTTGGGGCTGCCCGTGCCCATCCCACATTGAGCTCCTTGGGGCATGGGACTCAAGCGTGAGCTGTTTGACGCTCTGCGCTGTGCGGCCTCATCTTGAGCGCTGGGTGCAGGTTTGGGTCCCGCAATATAAGGAGGACGTAAAGCTACTGGAGCTGCGGTTTGTTAATTGGCTGACACATCCAGGGCTGTCAGCCTGGGAGACGGTGGTGAATGCGTCTCCTGGCTCTGCTCCTTCGGTCTGGGGCTGAAGGGCTGCAGCCTGGGGATGGACTTGGGCTACTCCCAGTGCCCACCTCAGTGGTGCGAGGGCTGGGGCGTCTCTGGCCATCATCTTCCTCTCTCCCAGCGGTATCCCTGGCCTTCTCTCTGCAGGAAAGTGCCCTTCGTGGTCGCTGCAAGGTGCCCAGGGCCCTCCCCAGCGTTCGAGGTCCTCTCTGCCAGCTGGCCATGCCCTCTGCCGGAAGAACAACTCCTTGGAGCAGCTGGCTGGTTTTTGCACCTAGCTCTTTTCATTGCGTCCTGGTACCTGCGGGTCTGCGTTATTTTTGTCCTCCAGAGCTGGGCAGATGTGAGGCCTCCTGCTGATGGGAGAAGAGGAGGAGGACGGTTCCCCTTTGGGGAGGAAGCATGTGGTGTGGATGCTCTGGGTTTTGCTGCCCCGGGCACTGCAGATGCGTTGCAGCTCCTCTGAACTGCTGTTCCAGGTGCTGAGCATTAAAGGAGCTGGTCTGTACATCTGGCAGGGCGAACTTTGCTGAAGCGCCCCAGGAAGCAAGGCTGCAGAGCAGCACTGCTGCGGCCTGGCTGCAAGCTGCAGAAGCCCCGTGGGCTTGCTTTCCAAACCAAGAAACCTTAAAGCCCTTTCCCAATTCCTATTGCCATGACTTTATCTCCATGTTTGGTTGCAAGCAGCTTTGGGATTACTCACGTCCTTGTGTCAGCTGCGGTGTCTCAAGAGGTTGCTAACCTAGGCTCTTAGGGGTTAAAAAATAAAATAAAAAAAAAAGGGTTCTTTCCTTTCCCCCTTGTGTCCTCAGCCCAGCCCAGAGCTCAATGAGGAGATGCCCGGGGATGGGTGACCCGTGGCGGGGAGGAGCCGCAGGGACACGGACCACCACTGCCTGCTTCCAGCTCCGCTTCCCAGCGCGGCTGTAGGTGAGCTGCAGGCGCGGCAGGGATCGGGGCTGCGCAGCAGCTGAGGGCTTTGTGGTCGCGGCTGCATTCCCCAGCGATGTCGTTAGGCAGGGAGACAATGATCTGTTCGGATTGCTTCAAGATGCGGGCCCGTCAGGCGGGGCAGGGATTGCGCTGCCCGGCCGCCCTGGCTCATGCGGATCTGCGGCAGCCAGATGGGCTTGGGTTAGCCTTGGAGGAGGCTGCAAATAGCCGAGTCCTGGGGGCATCGCAAGCCCCAAAGGTGAATTGAGATACACGTGGTAGAAATGCAAGCCAGCAATGCGGGTCTTGGTGTGAGGGAGTTTTCCTGGGAAGCTGCTGTCTGCAGCCTTAAAGAAGTGAAATTAATTTTGAGCAGGGGAATACCTCAGTGCATGAAGGATGCTGTGTTCCTGGGTCCAGATCCTTGCCATAAGCGTGTTCTTGGAGCCATGATTTGGCCTGAGCCTCCTCTCCTCTCTGTCCCCATCATTCCTGCTGGTGCCTTTCCCCTCCCTGTGGATGATTTGCTCCATGGGGTGTGGGAATGCCACCCTGGGGGCCTGCGGGTACCCCCATTGCTTTCCTACACCCTTCACTCAGCCTTCATCAGCTGCCTCTCCTGGAAGTTTTTGTGTTTCCATTCAATACACTTGGAGTAAAACTCCGCTGGCTGTTTCCAAGTGTGCTGAGTTTAAAACCGTGTTTATCCAACCGGGCTGGAGCTTCCCTGAAAAGCTCTCTGCAGCCACAGTTAAAATGGTTTTAGGCCAGAAACATGTGTTGAGGGTTTCTTCTTCTCCCAGCCGGGGGTGGTTTGTGTCACATGCATATGCAGAGCGCGGGTGCTTGCCAGCGCGCGCGTTTGGGAGAGCTGCTTGGCGGGGCCCAGCTGTGCTACAGCAGAAAACTTTGCGCTGGCTTGGGCTTGCTGAGCTGGCTTCCAGCGCGTGTTGTGGGGGTGGTGTTGCGTGGGTATTTCTTTGGGTGGCGATGCTGCCCAGCCTGGCTCAGCTCGTGATATCTCGTGCTGCCCTGGAGATGTCCGATCAGACAGACGGGAGCAGCTTTGCTTTCCCCCGGATGCCAGCTCAGGCTGCTTTGTAGGTCCGCAGCGGCTCAGCCATGCCTAACCGTGGCTGTGCTGTGCAGTGATGCTGCGGGTCTGCTTCCCACCTCCGAACGCTGGGCTCTGGTGCTGAGAATTCAGGGGACTGAATGGACACCCCAGATGGCTGTACCACGTCCAGCTGCTACCCATCTTTCCTTACAGCCCAAATCTCTCCCATGGCTGGGTCATGGGCTTCCAGCTGGTGCAGCCAGTCCTTCCGTGGCACCTCGGATGCCATTTTCCGAACAGAACACAGGCTTCTGCCTCATCCCGCGCTTTGACACTTATTTATCCCAGTTCACTTTGGCCCTTGTGCTCGGTGAGGATGTTCGTCTCGTGGATCTCATTTGGGCTGAGCTGGTTGTGTCCGTTTCACCAGGCTGGAAGACGAGGACACCAACAGTTTCTCCTGTTTCATCAGGGAGCTGGATCCCAGTGCCTCCTGACACCTTGTAAAATCCATGTTTCCTATGTGGAGCTCATACCAAGCCTTGGCCATGTCCCTCCTCTGCAGAACCCTCCTCCTGCGGTGCTGGCAGTGTACCGCTCTGATTGCTTTCTTGCTCTCCATCGCGAGAGAGCGCTTCAAAGATGCTCAACATCTGCCTGGCTTGGCCCCTTTCCCCACGGAGCGATCGGCGCTGAATTGCCCTTTGTCTGCTCACCTCTCTGCGGCCAGCTGGTAACCGGAGCAGAGCGCCTGCTTGGCCGGCTGCGGCCGGGCGGCAGCCGCATCGAGGAACGCGCTAGCGCTGTCCGCAGCAGCCGCGCTGAGCGGTGCCGAGGGACGCGCTGTCTGCCCTGTCGCCAAGTCCCTCGGGGACCAAGGTTTGTTGCGTGGAGGGAGGGTGCTTGGGCTTTTCCAGCACGGCTCAGCAGATGGCGTGGGTCAGCTCGCTGGTGGCTTTTGTTAAGCGAGCTCAGATGGCACGGCTGGATGGGGCTCGGGGCAAGTGGCTTGGTTCCTCCCTGCAGAGAGGTGCTTCCAGCCGCCCCACGGCCACTGTCGGACCCTGGGGTCAGCCACTGCAATTTATTTTTTTGGCTTCTACTGGCAAGTGTTGGATGCTGTGTCCTCTGCGCTGTGCTCCAGCAGCTGCTGTGTTCGTTCCCAGGGGTGATTCTTGTTCCTGAGCAGTTTTTTAAACTTTAAACGCGGGCACTGGCGTAGCCTAGACCGATGAGCTCCATGAGGGACTGTGCTTTGGAAGGTGTTTCTCCTAATGCTGCACTTCCAGCTGTCTGGAGACCACTGTGAGCAGCGTGTGCTTCCCCACTCCTCTCTGCCTGTCCACGTGCTCTAGCTGTGCCCTCCTTTTTCTGTCCTGCAGCGGTGGGGACTCGGGCAGCGATCCGTTTCACCAAGGAGCCGTACTCGCAGGACGCCCTGCACGGCCGCAGTGCCATCCTCCGCTGCGAGGTGGAGGAGCCGGCCCACGTGGAGTTCGAGTGGCTGCAGAACGGGCTCCCCGTCCAGGACACGGAGCAGCGCTTCAAGGAAGGCAGCAACCTCCAGTTTGCTGCTGTCGACCGGCACCGGGATGCTGGGGGCTTCCAGTGCGTGGCGAGGAACTTGCAGAGCGGGGAGGAGGCTCGCACAGCCAACGCCTCCTTCAATATCAAGTGTGAGTGTGGGGCAGGGACAAGCGGGTGGGCTCTGCGTCTTGCTGCTGCCCACCACGGGCAGGGCACAGCCCTCTTGGGAGGGCACGGGACTGGGGTCGCCTGCTGGTGTGTGGGGTGACGGTCAGACAAGCGGAAGTGATCGGAAGTGGTGGAGTTCAGCCTAGGTGATTCCATGATTCCTCTCCAGCTCCCACATCCTTCATGCCTTCTAGGCCCTTGCATCTTTCTTTGCATAGACGAAACAGGGATGTTACTGCACCAAGCGTGTCCTGCAGATCCTTTCAGAGCCCATCTCATCCCTGGGGGAAACAGCTACGCGGGGCAAAGTGCGACATTTGCAGGGTGGTTTCCTTTTGCTTTGTGCTGGCTTCAGGGGCTTACGTGTCTCTGTGCCTGCCCATTCCCTGTTATTACTGCATTGCCATCCGCCTGGGCTCGAGAGCCAGCCACACTGAGGCTTCCTTTGATCCCACAGGGATCGAGACGGGCAGCGTGGTGCTGAAGCAGCCGGCCAGCGCAGCTGAGATCCAGCCCTCCTCCACGGTGGTGCTGCGGTGTCACATCGACGGCCACCCGCGGTAAGGGTCGCCTCCCGAGGAGCGGGCCTGGCCGGAGGTCCCCCCGCGCCTTCGCCGTGCACTCTCCCCCTCTCTCTGTCTCTCTCTCCTCCTCTCTCCTGCGAGGACGCAGTAGAGTCTAGAGAAGGCGAAAAGCAGGATTGAGCCTGCGGCCGAGCACCGGGGGAGAAGGCAAACGGCTTCCTTGGAGCCGCGTAGCGAGGAGCACAGTAAGGACGGGCTGTCACAGCCCAGTCACTGCGCTGCTTGGTGTGCTGCGGTCACTCTCCGTCGCTTTCCGATCATGTCCCGTCCACTTGGCTGCATGTCTCATAGCTTCGTGTGTGTGTCGTGGCCAGCGGTGGGAGCGGAGAGCCAGGGAAAGGGGCCATCTCTGGGCTGTCCCCTCCGCACACCCACTCGCCAGGGAGCCCTGCTGCCTCCCGGCGCCCGCTCACCCTCTCGCCCCTGTCTCGCAGCCCCACGTGGCAGTGGTTTCGGGATGGCTCCCCGCTCCCCGATGGCCGTGGCACCTATTCCGTCAGCAGCAAGGAGCGGACCCTCACCCTGCGCAGCGCCAGCCCCGATGACAACGGTCTCTACTCCTGCTGCGCCCGCAGTGCCGTTGGCTCCGTGTGCAGCCAGGACAACTTCACGCTGAACATCATCGGTGAGTCGCGTCCCAGCTGCCCAGGCTGGGGCTCGGCTGTTTTGCTGGGATGCGCTGGAGGTGGACTGGGCTCTCCCTGGGCTCTTACTCTGTAGCTACGGCCGTGCTGGCACATCTGCCTCCTTCGGGGCTGTGGTGTCCTTGCAAGGTGCTCCCAGCTCTTTTTGGGGTTTCCTCCAGTGTAAAAGGACACTGCAGGCTGCTCTGCTTTTCTCACCCTCCTGTGGTCTTCTGTTGCAGATGAGAGCTTCCCCCAGGCGGTGGTCATCCCGCAGGACCTCATTGTGACCAAGAACGAAGAGGCCATGTTTGACTGCCAGTTTGCGGCCGTGCCCCCTCCCACGCAGGAGTGGCTCTTTGAAGACAACCCTGTCACCAACAGATCCAAGTAACAGGGACCCCAGTGACGTGGGCAGGGCTGGGAGGGGGCACCAGAAGCAAACGAGAGAGGCCAAACAGTGGCTGTGCCCAAGGGCAAGCGTTCAGTGTCAGGCTGGCTGCTGGGGTTGGTTTCTCAGCGTGGTTGGCTTGGGTTTGGCAGAGCCTTGTTGCTCGTGTGGGGCCTTCATCAGCGTAAGACTTAGACCCTGAAGGAGGCTGTGAGCCCTAGGTGCCTGCGCATGAGGATCCCCAGCACTGGGGATGTCTCCCAGCCCCGGATGTTTGCGTGTGGCAATTCACGGAGCCAAGGACATCTCCGGCCCCAGACACCAATTCAAGACAATTCCCAGAGCCAGGGACATGTCCCAGTACCACATACCCACAGGCGGCGATCCCCCAGGCTCAGGGACACTTCCCAGCCTCCAGCATACGCACAGCAGTTCCCTGGGCTGGTGGCTGTCTTGCACCTCCAGGTGCCTGGGTGTGGTGATTCCCAGAGCTAGGAGTGTTTCTGAGCCCCAGACACTCATGCGTGTTGCAGTCCCTGCAGCCTGGGACATCTCCCAGCACAGGCTGACCATGATCCCCAGAGCCCCGGGCGTCTCATGGGATGTCTGTAATGGGGACCCGGGGGGCCAGAGATGCCTCACAGAGGGACTGTGCAAGCCAAGTGGTGCCATCTGGGTGCCACATGCCCAGTGGCCTGGCAGCTCCTGGGCGCCACCTTGTGCCCTCTTTTCCCTTTCCTGGCTGTGCCAGCTTTTAGAGCTGGCCGGTTGGGGTGCATCTTTCCCTGGGAGCCAGCTCCAAGGAAGAAACTTCTCTTAGTGCATCTCCTTGGTGGAGCACATGTCCCACCTTCTCCTTTCTGCACCCTGCTTCCCCCACGCTGGGAAGCCTTGGCTTGGCACAGAGGTCTCCCCATTTGTTCCGTGGGCTGCTGTGGGACATCATGGGGCTGCAGCTCTGCCCCACGTGCTGCAGAGACGTCCGCTGAGGTCTCTTCTCCCCATGTGCCCAGGACCACTGTGTTCGCCAATGGCTCCCTGCTGATCACCCAGGTGAAGGCTCGCAGCGCTGGTGTCTACAAGTGCGTTGGCCGCGGGCAGAGGGGGAAAGCTCTAGTGCTGAAGGCGACTCTGCGGCTGGCAGGTGAGGTCGTGGAGCTGGTGATGGTGCTGGCAGTGGGTCCCAGAGCTGCACAGTCCCTCGGGAGCTGTGCGGCTGGTATGTGGAGAGGTGCTCGGTTTATCTGTGAAACAGCTCATCCTGGCTGCCTGGGTGAGGAAGCAAATGTAGCCTGTGCACTCTCTCCCGTGGCTGATGGCTCCCACAGGGGTGGTGATGCTGGTGGGATGGCCACACTGCCCTGTTTGAGCCTTGCTCTCTATTGCTCCTCTCAGAGATCGAAGAGATGGCACCCTTCTCCCCGAAGGTGTTGACAGCGAACCAAGGGCACCGCGTGTCTTGCGCTGCCCCGCGGGGTGTACCCACGCCCCAGGTCTGGTGGGAGAGAAACCAGGAGCGGGTCCCCACTGAAGGCAGAGTGTACCAAGAGGGAGAGCAGCTCGTTTTCACCGTCATCACCGAGGCAGACGGGGGGACCTACACGTGTCACGCTGCCAACAAGGCTGGGGAGAAGAAACAGGATCTGAGCATCACCGTGGCTAGTAAGCAGCTTGCTGAGAAGGGCTGGGGGCATTTGGAGGGGCTGGATGGGAGGCTGGGGTGAGCTGGGGAGGGATGCGGCATCCCTGCACATCACATGGCTGGCTGCACGCTGCCTATCCTGGCCGTGCTGGTGCTGGCTGGATGGAGGGGTGGTGAGCGGCCCTGTGTGACCCCTTGCTTCTGTGCCTAGCGGTACCCAAGTGGGTGGAGATGCCCAAGGACAGCCAGCTGGAGGAGAGCAAGCCAGGATACCTGCACTGCCTCAGCAAGGCCTCCCTGAAACCCACAGTCACCTGGTACCGCAACGGCGTCTCCATCTCCGAGGTGAGGTGACAGGGCAAGCTCCTGCTGCTGCTCTTCCTTGCCCTGTGCCCAGGTCCAGTGTCCCCCAACTCTTTCCCACTGGTGTGTGGGAGCACAGTGGGCTGTCCCTAGCCAGCCTTGTGCTCATGGGGTGGTGCTGGGAGAGATCTCTGTGTGGGTCTCGGCAGGGCTGCTCCTACCTGGGACACAGCATGGCCAAGCCTGGAGCATCAGGAGTGCCATGGGCGGGGTCTGAGCCCAGGGCTGGTGACAGCATTATTTCTGCCCCCCATCCCATCTCTGGGCAGGACTCACGCTTTGAAATCTCAGAGAATGGGACGCTGCGCATCAACAACGTGGAGGTGTATGACGGGACCATGTACAAGTGCGTGAGCAGCACGCCGGCAGGCAGCATCGAGGGATACGCACGGGTGCACGTGCTAGGTATGCTGACAAGCGCTTTGTGTTCCCTCCGTGCAGGGGACTCTCTGACCTGGCAGGAGAGCCTCCGGTGCCTCCTGTGGCCAGGGCACCTGATGGCACCTCTGTCTGTTACAGAGAAGCTGAAGTTCACTCCCCCGCCCCAGCCACTGCAGTGCATGGAGTTCAACAAGGAGGTTACAGTGTCCTGCTCAGCCACTGGCCGGGAAAAACCCACCATCCAGTGGACTAAAACAGGTGAGGGGACTTGGAAGGGGTGTGCCTGTCTTTTATATGGACCTCAGGAGCGTTCTCAGAAGGGCTGAGGTAGGAAGGCACCTCTGGGTCTGGCTGCTCCAACACCCTGCTCAAGCAGGGCCACCTAGAACCGCTTGCCCAGGTGGCTTCTGAACTTGTGCTGGCCTGCCTCTGATGGGGGGAAGCTGCCGCGTGGCACAGCGCAGCACGCGTGGCTGCCACATCCCTCCTTTTGCCGTCCCGCAGATGGGAGCAGCCTGCCGTCCCACGTCAGCCACAACGCCGGCATCTTGTCCTTCCACAAGGTGAGCAGGAGCGACTCGGGGAACTACACCTGCATCGCCTCCAACAGCCCGCAGGGCGAGATCCGTGCCACCGTGCAGCTGGTGGTAGCAGGTGAGGGCTCTTCAGCAAGCTTTCCTGCTGTTTGGTCACCTAGGTGGCATGTCCCTGCCTGGGTGACATATCCCTGCAGAAAGAGGAATGTCTGGCCTGACCCCAAGCACAGCCTCATGGTGCTTGAGTGTCTGGTTTGCCGATGCCTTGGGTGCAGCCCTAGAGGGCACGTGCCACGCTGCTGTGCTGGCCCTGCCGTCTTGCACGAGGCCGGTATCGCTCCCAGGAGCTGACGGCCTCCATGTCGGCCTCTCCGCCTCCAGTTTATGTCACCTTCAAGCTGGAGCCAGAGCCCACGACGGTGTACCAGGGGCACACAGCCATGTTCCAGTGCCAGGCAGAGGGGGACCCCGTGCCGCACATCCAGTGGAAAGGGAAGGACAAGATTTTGGATCCCAGCAAGTTGCTGCCCAGGTACGCAGCCTTCCGTTCCAAACCGGGACAAGGTGCAGCGGTCCCATGTCCCCAGCTAGGGGAGCATGCGGTGCGTTGTCCCCATGTCTGAGGGCCTGGGCTCTCCAGCTGAGCTGCAGCTGGTTGTTCTTGGGGCACTGCGCAGCCGGAGGTCTAGGACATCTGCAGCGGGAACATGAGGCTGCGCAGTCAGGGGGAGATGAGGCTGCAGGTGCCCCCAGCCTGCCTCTGCCCTCTCATGTTTGCAAAGGGCTCTGTGTGGTTGGCAGGATTCAGATCATGCCCAATGGCTCCCTGGTCATTTACGATGTCACCACCGAGGACTCTGGAAAATACACCTGTATCGCCGGCAACAGCTGCAACATCAAGCACCGCGAGGCCTTCCTCTACGTCGTAGGTGAGGGAGGTGCCCGGCGCTGGGACACGGTCTCCTGCCATCCCCAGCCCTGCTGCTGGGGCTTTTCCTCTCACCCCAGCACTTTCCTGAGGAAGGTTTGGGAAATCTCTCCCCACCCTTATGGGTTTGGTGCTCTCTGCCCCACAGACAAGCCAGCAGCAGAAGAGGACGAGGGACCCGGCAGCCACACGCCCTACAAGATGATCCAGACCATCGGGCTGTCGGTGGGGGCGGCTGTCGCCTACATTATTATCGTGCTGGGGCTGATGTTCTACTGTAAGAAGAGGAGGAAAGCCAAGAGGCTGAAGAAGCACCCAGAAGGCGAGGAGCCTGAAATGGAATGTCTGAATGGTGAGGACAGCATCCTTGGGGGTGGGGGCTTCCCCGGTGGCCCTGTCACCTTGGGGTGGAGGGGCCGAGGGTGAGCAGGGAGCTGCTGGGGCACAGGGGGCTCCTGCTCGCCTTTGGGGTCTCTCGCTCTTAGTTTTGGCCGTGGCTGGTGGCAGGAGCCTGTTGCCGGGTGAGAAATAGGCCAAGAAAGGAGAGTGCCCAGCAAGCTGCAGCGAAACCTGCAGCCCTGTGTCATGGCCATCCCTGAGACAGGAGCAACACTCCTGCTTTCCTGCACCCGTAGGTGGTGTCACCTGTGTCCTTTGCCAAGGGAGGGGCAGTATCGCCACTGCAATGTAATGAAGGAGTAGTGCTGTGCCAGCCTCTTCAAGCCACAGCTCAGCCGCTCCTGGTGCTGGAGGGCAGACTTTTCACTGAACAGTCCTGAGCTCTGCTGGAAACACCCTGCTGTCTCTGAAACCTCTGTAAGCTTTGAGTGTCTACAGCATCCTTCAGCAAGGTGCTCTGGAGAGTAACAGGTTGTCCAAAGAACTACCTCCTTGTCATCTGCCACCTTTTCCTGCACTGGAGGACACAGCTCTTCTGTAAGCCTGATCAGTCCTGTGAGTGCCTTTCCGTGTTGCGCTGTTGTCTCTCTGAGGTGGGGAGTCCCAGGCAGGACTTGGTGCACCCAGCTGTGCGGAGGGACGTGGCTGTGCTGTGTCCAGTACCCGACTTTGTGCCACCAGCTTCACTTCCCTGTCTGCAGAGCCCAGCACTGTGGCTGAGACATCCAACCACATCGTGTTACATCTCTGGCTGCACCTCATGCCGCTTGGTGTCCCTCTGCAGCTGTCCACAGCTGGCGTGTACCTTTGCTGCCTACAAAGCTGTTAGCTTTGGCAGCCAGCAGTGCCACTTCTGTGTTGGCAGCGCGATACACCGCCCTGGTTCCTACCACCTCATTTGTGTCCATCAGAGATGCTGCCTCGTGTCCTGTTGCAGCTGAGCAGCTTTTTAGCAGTTGTTCCATGAGACCCTGCAAAATCCCTGCATGAGCTCACGACTCCTTCAATGAACCCAAGAGATCTCTGCAGCATCGTTGTCACTTCCAAAAGCTGTTTGAGTTATTCCTCTGATGTCACGTTTGTTCTTGTGTCGTCGGTCCCAGTGAGGACTTCTGAGTGATGGGGCACAGTCGAGTTAGCTTCCCATGTAGTTCCCTGGACCTCTTCCTGCGCCAGTTCTCCAGCACACCGCCACAGCCTGATCTTTTAGGGGGGTTGCTGTGAGGTCCTGGCAGAACATCACGACTGGGTTCCTCTGCTCTCTTCCCTCTTGCATTGATACTTGGAACAGAGCTGGAGCTCCAGAAGAAGAGTCTGGCTGTGGGGCCTCCCGGGAGCAGGGGTGCAGGAGCATCTGCAGTTTGTGCTCTGCTGCTGTCACCTCTGCAAGCTCCTGCACGGCCAGCTTGCAGGCAGCCCACCTGTGCCAACAGACTGGCCAGCGGCGTCCTCTTGCTAGGAAGGGATTTGTCTCAGTTTTTCTATTTTGACCTGTCTCTATTTTATTTTTCTTTTTATTCCGCTAGACTTTGCCCTTTCTTATTCCCTTCATGCGGAACCACTTTAGCCGTCAGAGAGACGCATCCTTGGTGGTTGTAGCCCTCACCCAGCTGCCCAGATGTCTGCACTGCTTTTTGGCACTTCCATAGCCTCTCTTGGAGAAGCGGTTTGTGTTTGCCCTCAGCTCCGGTGGAGTGACGCCCCAGTGTCACTTCTGGTGTGGTCCCTCTTCAGCTGGGTGACCCGAAATATCTGAGCACCTACCTGATGACAAGTGCTCCCTGCGTGGCCACCAGCTGGCTTTTCCACTGCCAGACAGATTTGACCTTCCTGTGGATTTGCAATGGTTGCTTCCCATGGATTTCCTACAGATCAATGCACTCCTGACAAGTCACCTTCTGAGGTCACGTCCTTGGCATGCTGCGTCCCCTGCAACAAGGTTGCTTGCCCTCAGCGTCTCTCTGTCTGACTGTGCTGCTCTTTTGGGTGAATACAGGGGGGATGTGGGGAAGTTAACCACTCTGGGACCTGATGGGAGTATTTGATTTCTGTGCTGGCACGTCCTGATTTCTCCAGGAGATGCTCACCTGGTGCAGGCAGGTGGGCAGAGCAGGCCTCTGCACTTGGTACCCTTTTGGGCTGCTGCATGCCTAAATGAAACTTCATCTCTGGTCCCCTTGCTACCATCTGCCTGGTCAGAGCTCTGTGAGAGACCGGGATGTCTGTGCTCAAATGCATCTGCTGTCACTGCCCGCTGGTGCTGTCTCTCAGCAGCAGAGCACTTGCTCTGCAGCCTCTACTATTTTCTTGGCACAGTTGCAGCGGTCTTGTATCATCCTCTTGGCTTCAGACTTCTAGTCTTGAGACACCATCAGTCATTCCTGCAGACAGCAGAGGGTCAAACCGTCTGCAAGTGCTGGGCGGCTGACAGTGAGCATAAAAGCAGGGACGGTGTAAGCAGCATTGAGTTTTGATTTATAGGGCAGATGGTGTTTTTCACTATGGCCTTCTGCAAGTATTGCTCCAGTCTGTGGGAGAGGACAACTGGCAGCAGCCACAGCTCTGAGCTTATCACATCTCAGCCTTCGCAGTGCCAAGCCTTCCTGTGACCTCCGTGGTCCACGTCACTGTGGCCAGCCCTGCTGAGGGCTGGTACCTCTCCTGTGCGCATGCGACAGAAGCGCGATCTGCCACACCCCCGATGGAAATCATGGGCAGCGTGATTCCTGTTGGAGACTCCTCAGGTTGGGTCAGCTCTGACTGTTGGGACTAAATTCTTTTGTATGGCCAGGTGTTTCCTTGATGCTCGCTGCTGGACTAGCTGAAATGGAGTGTGCCCAGCAATGCGATCTGATGCTGCACGTGTGTCACCTTAGCTCGGTGCTGTGCCCTGCACTTTACATTCAGCTCATGGAGAGTTTTGCTTCCGAGTGCCTGGTCTGATCCAAGCAGTAAATGCATGAAAAGTCAAGGGTTTGCTGTCTACACCACACTCTTTTCCATACCAGCTGCCTGTACAACATGGAGCTCTCTGCTTTCTTAAGGCAATCATGTTTTCCCCTGTTCACTGGCTTCTGTGTGTGCCAGGGAAATTTCTAGTGGGCTTCCTAATCAGACAGTTTGCTGGGGTTAATTGTAAGCATAGCACTTCCTAGCGCTGCTTTAATCCAGGTGGCAAAAGAAACTCCAGGCTGCTCTGGTGCATCACGTTACAGATTACAAGGAGGTGAGCGTTGAAGGAGCAGGGGGGTGAGGCCAGATGGACCTGGGGGTCTCTTGGGTATGAAAAGACCGCGAGCAGGGTCCTCTCTACCTCACATCTGCTCTGCTGCGGTTCTGCAGACTTCTGGCCACGGGCAGTTGGGATTTAGCCACCTCTTGGGGATGTCAGTGTGGCGTGGGACAGACAAGGCCAGATGGGGCCAGTTGGCTCTGGGACCAAAGCCATTGCTCAGCGTCTGATTTCAGAGGTGGCTGCAGGGCTGGCAGAGATGGGGCCGGACGCGAGCCCACAGGGAGCGAGTGTGGGGCGGGCAGGGCATCCAGTGGGGCTGGGCATCAGGCTGGGGTGCTTGGGGTGTCCCCAGCGTGATGTTGCCCACATGGCCTGGCAGGGTGCTGAAGCCACGCACGCGTCCCTTGCAGGTGGTGCTTTGCTGCAGAACGGGCAGACAACGGCAGAGATCCAGGAGGAGGTGGCCTTGACCAACCTGGGCAGCAGCTCCGGGGCCAGCAAGCGGCACAGTGCCACTGACAAGATGCACTTTCCCCGCTCCAACCTGCAGACAATCACTACCCTGGGTATGCTGGGCCACCCATCCCACTTCTCAGCAAGGAGCTCCTGGTTGAAACCCCCAGCGTGCCCTAGCCAGAAAACTCAGTGGGCTGGGGTGCAGAAGGTCCTGCCGCTGCTGGGCTGCTTGTCCTAATGCATGCTGTCTCCCCCTGTGCTGCTCTGCACTTCCAGGCAGGGGGGAGTTTGGTGAAGTCTTCCTGGCCAAGGCGAAAGGTGCAGAGGACGGCGAGGGCGAAGCTCTGGTCCTGGTGAAGAGCCTGCAGACGAGGGACGAGCAGCTGCAGCTGGACTTCAGGCGTGAGGCAGAGATGTTTGGCAAGCTGAACCACGCCAATGTGGTGCGGCTGCTGGGGCTGTGCCGCGAGGCCGAGCCACACTACATGGTCCTGGAGTACGTGGACTTGGTAAGGGTCCTGCCAGCTGTGTGTGAGCGCGAGGGGCGGACAGTGGAGATGGCCTCCAGCAAGAGTGACATGGTCCAGACTGGTGGCACGGGGCGAGTGAGGCTGGGGGGGCCGGGCTGAGCTTATCAGTGTTCCCAGCATCCGTAGGAGGCTCAAGGGGAATGGGGTTCTTGTGCAAGGTCTGGAGGAGATCTCACCCTTTCCCTCATCCTCCTGATTTCTCAGTTATGCCTAGGACTCAGCAGAGGAAGTGTGGGACTCCCCACTGCAGAATGGCTGCAAATGTGGGTTGCTGTTATGGGGAGCCTGGAGCTGGTGGGAGAGGAAGCCATCTGAGGCGTGAATGAACCTCCTGGAAGCACCAGGCCTGCTTGCCCTGATCTTAGTCCTTAGGGAGATACTAGCTTGCCCTATAGGGCAAGGACCAGGAAAGAAGGCTGCGTGGTGCTCGCAGTGGGCCCACCACATCTGGGCACAGTGGGGACTGATGAGCATGGCAAGCTGCTGCCTCTGAGCTGCCGTCTGTCTCCTAGGGGGACCTGAAGCAGTTCCTGAGGATCTCCAAGAGCAAGGATGAGTCCCTGAAGCCGCAGCCCCTCAGCACGAAGCACAAGGTGAGAGGGCGGCTTTGGAAGCTCCGCAGGGCAGGGGTCGCAGGGGAGGGCGGCCGGTGCCGACGTCTCGCTGGGGCCAGGTGTCTCTCTGCACGCAGGTGGCCCTGGGGATGGAGCACCTCTCCAACGGCAGGTTTGTGCACCGGGACCTGGCGGCCAGGAACTGCCTGGTCAGTGCCCAGCGGCAAGTGAAGGTCTCAGCCCTGAGCCTCAGCAAGGATGTGTACAACAGGTCAGCTTGGAGCCTGGCAGGGGGACGGAGGGCATAAGACAGCATCCGTCTCACCACCCGCAATTGTCTCGCCCGCAGCGAGTACTACCACTTCCGCCAGGCCTGGATCCCGCTGCGCTGGATGCCGCCCGAAGCTGTGCTGGAGGACGAGTTCTCCACCAAATCGGACGTGTGGTCCTTCGGGGTGCTCATGTGGGAGGTCTTCACGCATGGAGAGATGCCGTACAGCCCGCTGGCGGACGACGAGGTCCTAGCAGGTACGCGGGGTGCCTTGTGCCCTTTCCTTTTCTTGGGGCCTGTCGGGCTGTGTGACGGGCACTGTGCTGGGAGGCTGTTCCACCTGCATGGTGGGAGCTCCTCGCGCCCTTTGGAGGGGATCATGCCTCTTGCCAACGCCCCCGTGGCCTTTGGTTCCGCACCAGGTCTGCAGTCGGGAAAGACGAAGCTCCCACACCCCGAGGGCTGCCCTTCCCGCCTTGCCAAGCTGATGCAGCGCTGCTGGGCACCCAGCCCCAAGGACCGACCCTCCTTCAGCGAGCTCGCCACCGCCCTCGGGGACAGCCCGGCTGACAGCAAAGCCTGAGCACCTTGCTGGGAAAGGACTGCGGGTGCCCCCGGCGCTCCTGCGGCCCCTTGCTGAGCCCGACCCCGATGCGCGGCGCCAGCGCCTGCTGGACTCAAAGCACAAGCCAGTGTACTTCCCCCCCCGCCCCTCTCCTCCAGGGGCTGCCGGCGTGGATGGCGTGC
>VXAV01010994.1:14973-28871 GCA_013399715.1 Alectura lathami | reverse complement strand
GAGCGTGGGGCTGCCGCCCTGCGGGCTGGGGTCCCCCGGGTGAGCGGCGGCCGGGCTTCCCCGCCGCCGCCTCTGACGCCCCGGTGCACCCTCGGTGCTGCTGCAGGCCTACGAGCTCTCCACGCTGACGGGCACCCAGGTGCTGCTGCTGGTGGCCAGCGAGACGGGCCATGTCTACACCTTCGCCACGCGCAAGCTGCAGCCCATGATCACCAGCGAGACGGGCAAGGCGCTCATCCAGACGTGCCTCAACTCCCCCGACTCGCCCCCGCGCTCCGACCCCACCACCGACCAGCGCATGAGTGCCACGGGCTTTGAGGAGACCGACCTCACCTACCAGGTGTCCGAGTCGGACAGCAGCGGGGAGACCAAGGTAACGGCCCCGCGCCCGCCTGGGGACGTGTTCCCTTTCGCTGTGACCGGCAGGTGTGCTGGCCCCGGCGCCCCACCGGCCCAGCTCACCCCCTGGCTGGCTCTCTGCGCTGTTATCTCTGCCCGGGCGTCTCCATGCGCTTGCACTCATTGATAAAAATTTGATTCTGCCTCCATGGCCTTATAAGGCCTGGTTTCCCTCGCCAGAGTCCCTGGCAGGGCCCCTCACATTCCTTATAAGCTGCAGCTGTCTCTTGCTTTGGTGCTGTTTTGGAAGGGGGCAGGGAGGACATGGGGAATGGAAACATTTGGCTGGACCCACTGCCTCTCTGCTCCCAGCCTGGCGTCCCAGTGCCGGCTCTTGCCTGCCCGTGTGAGCCGTGACCCCTTGCCCAGGGTGCCGCAGAGGGTGCGGTGGCCCCGTTCTGCTGGGAGCTGCTGGGACGGGCTGGCCCTGCATCCCCCAGTGCAGCTCCTCGGGGCTCTGGCCAGAAAGCCAGCTCTGGTGCTTGGGCATGTGTGTGCCTGGAGGTGCAAGGCTGGGACAGTGCGCGGAGCTGAGGACTGTGTGGCAGCTCCCTGGGTCTCGTTGGGTGCTGCGGGTTCTGCTGTACCTGTGCTGGCGGGATTGGTGGCAAGCTTGCTGCGTCAGAACCGTGCCCCGTGAGCAGTGGGCTCACTGCTGGAAGCCTCTAGCCAGCCATTTGTCAGCACTGCCGTACAGAGGCCACTAAATGTGAACAAGAACTCAGTGACGGTGCTTGAGTGCCCCGTGCTGTTGGTGTAATCCCAAAGGGCAGTGAGTGCAGGCCTGAGACGTGCCCAGCGTGCTGCTTGGTGCTGCAGGGATGCTCAGACGTCTGCTTGCATTCTGTGTCAGCCCGGTGACTCTGGTTGCGGTGCCCTTAGGTACCCAGTGGCAAGGATTTCTGCATGCCCTGCACTTATGTGGTGCTGCTCTAAGCAGGTGCTCATCACTGCCGAGTCCCACAAAATACCAGTGAGGGTAAAACTTCTGCCAGGGATCCCTGCGGGCAGAGGAGTTGTGCTGAGCTGAGGTGCTGCTGGCTTGGAGACCCTTGGGCTGGAGCCCAGCTGGGTCCCAGGGAGGCTTCGCACTGGTGGGAGCCCAGCTGCAGTCCTGGCCGCCCCAGGCTGGCGTGACTCCCCTGGGTGACTGGTGGGAGCTCTGCCAGCCCTTCCCAGCAGGCGAGGGACCACTGCCACCAGCAAGTCCCTCCCTTGTGCAGCCTGCATCGATACGGGCTCGTTCCTCCGGCCTTCTCCTGACAGGCTGACTGGTGCCGGCGTTGTTGAGAGGGGCAGGAAGGGCTGCGTGTGGCACCTGACCTGTCCCTGGCGCAGGGCTGGTCCGCACAGCGTCCTTTAAGATTTCCGCTGGAAATGCTGCCATGCGGCCCCAAAGGAAGCGTGCTCTTGTGACATGGTTGCTCTCCAGACGTCTCCTGAACCTCCTTCTCTCTGCTTGCCTTCTGGTGTGAGTCCCACTCAGTGCCCTGTGAGCTCCTTCCCACTGCTCGCAAGCAGTGGTGGTGCTCTGCACGGGGTGCCCGCTGGCCACCGCCAGCATTTGCTGTGGGGCTGGAGGAGCCCTGTGTTGGCATCCTGGCCAAACTCAAATGTGGGATTTCCCCACTGCTGTGCTTGCTTTGGTGATCCTTTGGGCTCAGGCACCAGGTCCAGCCCCTGCTGATGCCCTGAGAGTTGCTCCCTGGCCTTCTTCTGGACTCTACCTCCTCTATGGACAGGACCTGCTGGCATTTGGCCGTGGCAGCAGAGTGAAGAGCTGTGCAGCCTGGCTGCAACCTGCAGCCAGCAGCGGCTCTGGGGTCCTCCTGCTGCGCCAAGCTCAAACTCCCTGCCCTGGAGTGGAGCTGGGATAGCAGGAGGGATGAAGAGGGAAGCTGTGCTCTCAGGACAGCAGCAGCGCTGTTGTGCACTGATGTGTGCCAGCTTTAGAGGGCCCCGTTTGGAGAGAGCTTGCGGTTGGGTCAAGAGCATAGCCCTGATGGGGTGATCTGTTTTGGGGTGGGGGAAAGATGGGACTTCTACCCCCAGCTGGAATGCGGAGCAGGTGCTGGAGTCCAGGACGGGATCTCCCGTATACACTAAGGCCAGCTGTCCTTCAGAGTCCCCATAAAAAAGCTGGCTGGTGAGTCTGAGCAGTGCTGATCAGCAGTTTCCTAGACAGCCCACAGCACCTGTGGAGTGGGATCACCTCCATTCCCAAGAGAAACCCTCCTGTGGTCCAGGCTGGGCACAGGATGGCCTGGGACGTGCCCTGTGGCTCACTTCTGCTGGTGCTGTGTGTGTCAAACGTGCACGGTGGTGTGGGTCTGTGCAGACACCTCCTCCTGCTGCGCTTCGGCTGTGAGCTGATTCCCAGGGCATTGCTCTGCAAACTGAAGCTTGCAGCGAGTTGTGGTGGGAGTGGATGTGCAGCTGGATCGGACAGGAGGAATTCAGGCTACCCTGAACCCCTAGTGCTTTGGGGGAGCCCCTGCTGAAGGCTGCTCCCATGCCGTTTTGTGGGGTGCTTGCTTTGTGAGGTGCTGGGGCGAGTTAGAAGCATCCCAGAAAGGCGGGGAGAAGGCAGTGGGAGTCCAAATCCCAAGGTCTGTCCCAGCTCCCCTGTGTGCTGGGAGCTGTTGCTGCAGCCCAGGAGCAGTGCAGCGGAGGTGGGAGGAACTGTGGCGGAGTAAGGAGGGCAGGGGTGGGTGTGCGTGGCTGGAGCCTGCTGGCGTGTCACCTCTGCTCTTCTGATCACACCAAGGTTTGCCCTCCTGCTTTTAGGGAGTCCCAGGGCAAGCACAAGTAGGGTGCTCAGCATCTTTTGGGATGCCTTTCCCAGGCCCCAGAGAATATAGTGTGGGGATGCTGCATCCTAGGGCTTGTGGACCGTATCCTGGGGGCGTGCCGCTGCATGGCTGTGCATTGGGACGAGGCAACCAGGCTTTTCCAGCTGGAAACGGGACCCCTGCTGCTCTGCTATGGCTCATGCATCCCCGTGGGCTTCCTCACCCGGGTGGGGAGCGTGCCCGCAGCTTCCACGTCCCGTGTGGCGCGGCAGGGGGCTGTGGTTGAGCTAATGGAAAGTGCCTCTGCCGGGCGCCGCGCCGCTATCACGTGCCTCTTCTAATTTGGACTTGGGGGACCGTGGTGCCAAGGCGGAGGGGCTGTGCTCTCCTCCCTCCCTGGGCCCTGGGGCAGGGCTGAGTGCCCAGGATTGGCTCCCCCTGTCTAAAATGGGCTGCCTTCCCTTTTTTAGCTGTTCGTGGAGCTGTGAATTCCTGGCTGCTGGCAGCCTGACAAGCCGGGAACAAGGCGCAGCACGCGGGAGCGCTGAGCCCACCATGCCGCGGGAGGGGTGGGAGCGTGCCCGCCTTAACCCTTCCCAGGCAGGGTGGGGACGGAGAGGGGGTCCCATGTGTCACAGCATCCTGCAGCACCGGAGAAGGACTCTGGCGGGAGGAGGCTCGCAGGGTGAGGTGTGACAGCCTAGGGCAGCGGGGATCCCCCTGGCGCCGCACTGGGCTGGGTGCGCCTACAGCTCCAAGCCGCGGCCAGCTGCCCGCTTTGTGCCCTGGGGCAACGCGTGCCCTGCCCTTGGGTCTCCCCAGTGCCCGCCTTCAGGCTGAGTCACCTCTCCCCCGCCTCTTGGGGTGTGTGGCTGCTGTTAAGAGCAGCTTCTCGGCTTGTTCTTGGCTGTGCCCGCCCTGCCGTAAGGGAAACGGTGCGTGTTCCTCAGCAGGGAACACAGTGTGTGTGCCTCTGGGCCTGTTGCGTGTCAAGGAGCGGCCCTTCCCTTTTTGCAGGTTATGGGGACTCCTGGGGTGGGGAAGGGGTGCTCTGTTCCCTGCTGCCTTGCAGGGAGGTCTCGGGGGACGTGCGAGGCCCTGGGCTTGCATCCAAGGTTTACGCTGAGCGCTCTCCAGCTCTCTTCGTGCTGCGTGGTTGGGCACGATCTCCTCGTGCTTGCACGAGCAGCTCCTCTCCGCTGACCTGGCTGTGCTCCATGTGCTGGTGGTGGGCTGCGGGGTACGGTTTGGCACGGGGATAAGAAAAGCAGAGCCTGAGCTGTCACTCTCTCTCCTTCTCCAGGACGCTCTTAAACCAGCTTTCACCGTCACCAATCTGCCAGGGACAACGTCCACCATCCAGACAGCGCCCACCACCTCGACCTCCATGCAGGTCAGCAGCGGCCCCTCGTTCCCCATCACGAATTACCTGGCGCCAGTGTCTGCCAGCATCAGCCCCAGTGCCGTCACCAGTGCCAACGGGACAGTGCTGAAGACTACTGGAGCCAGTGCAGTGACATCCGGGGGCCTCATGCAGATACCCACCGGCTTCACCCTCATGCCAGGTCAGTGCTGCTCAGGGCTGAGGACCACATCCATCCGTCTGTCTCCGCGCTCGGAGCGTGTTGAGGACGGGAGACTTCGCGGCAGGTGGAGGCAGTGGTTGCTGCAGTAGGGTGAACCGGGTTGTGCCTGGTCATGTGGTGACTGTCCCCTTAGAGCACTGCTGGCTGGGAAGGACGTGGTGGCAGGGAGCTGAGCAGGGACCCCAGGGCAGCACCAAGGAGCCTGGAGGGAGCAAAAAGAGCTGGTGGTGATGAAGCCTTTCTTTCTCCCTCCTTTTGGCAGGTGCTTCCCTTTCTCCGGGCACCCCTACCATTCCTCTCACTCAGTTACAGCCACACCCCCTGGCTCTTTCCAGCCAGCAGGGCCAGGTGGTCACGGGTACGGCTGGACAGCTGCAGCAGGCACAGCAGACAGTCTTCCGTTTCCCTGCCAGAGCTGGAGGGCAGATCGTGTCGCTGACAGGTCAGCACTCGCTTCTCCTCCGCTTGCTTCAGGTTGGGGGGGAGTGGAGGATTCTGCAGGGGTCCTGGCCTTGCTCAGAGCTAACCCCCAGTGGAGGTGAGGGCATGGAGGAGGCAGAGCATGGCAGCCCGGCTATGGCTCCACGAGAGATGGAGGACAGGGTAGGGAGCTTGGCGGAGGCGTGAGCAGCACCGTGGCAGCCGCAGGCTGGGGGAGGCGGTGGGTTCTTGGTCCCCTGCCCCAGGGTTTGCACTGCAGCTTGTGCATGCAGAGGAGAAGGGTCCTTGGTGCAGCTGAGGCTGTGCTGAGAGGACTAATGGAAGCAGATGCCCCATGGATGTGGTTTTGAGTGCTGGTGTTTGGCTCTGAGCAGTTGCCCTGGGTGTTGTACCTGGATCCAGACCAGACCGACTGGTACCAGTCAGTCACTGAGCCACAGTGCAGAGGACTGGTGATGAGAGATGCAGAGGTGCTGCTGTGCTGCTGTGTGGGCATTGTCTGTGGCAGGAATTCCTTGCTGTGCTGAGTTGAGGCTGTGTGTTGTCCTTGGGCTGGGGTTTCAGAGCAGGGCTAGGCTCCTGTGTGGGGCACCACACTGTTTCATCCTCAGTGCTTTCTTGTGTCCTGCCTGCTTGTGCCAGTGAGTCTGCGTGGTCTCTTGAATCTCCTTTGGCTCCTGTTGGACCCACATGAGGGGACTGGGTTTCCCTTGTGGTCTGGAGGAGCTGTGAGGATAATGGATGCGTCTCCAGTGTGGTGCATGGGGTGATGCTCAGCCTGGGCGAGGCGGGCTGTGGTTCCTGCTCCGGCATTCCTTGCCATTTCCTCTGGAGACAGACCCTGAGCCCAAGGGGAGCTTTCTGTGCCCAACTCTGTGTCTGCGCAGCCACATTGAGGAGCTGAAGAGGCGTGCGGCGATAGGGCTGGCCCAGAGGCTGCGTGGCTGTGCCCCACAGCTTCGGGGTGCGCACAGGGGTAGCTGTGGTCTCTTGTTCCTGCGCAGGGCACCGTGGTGTCTCTGAGGTGGCTGGAGCTGGGGAGATAGCTGTTCTGTGAGCGCCCCATGGAGAATGGTGCTGCGCTCCAGAGGGTGAAGGCAGCAGGGCTGTGCTGGAATTTAGGCTCTCACTGTTCTGCTTAATGCTGTGAGCCTGTCTTTGTGAGACAGCTTGAGCAGTGGGCTGTGATGGGGCCCTCTCCTTCCAGCATCTTCTCTGCTGTGTCCTGGTGGAGCCAGCAATGGTAATGAGGGCCCCAGACATCCCTGAACTGTGCCTGGATGCTGGACAGAAGCTGCTGTGGCATTTCCTTTTCTCTGCAGAGCCCTGCAGGCCAGCTAACCCCTCCTTGGCCTCCGTGCACTACCGAAGAGCTGAAGAGCCTTCCCCAGCGCAGTGTCGGGCCACACCCGGGGGGGCTGCAGGCTGAAGGCTCCCTTCTCTCCCCCTCCAGGTGGTACCATGGCTCAGCAGGTCCCTGTCCAGGCGATCCAGGTGCACCAGGCACCGCAGCAAACGTCTCCCTCTAGTGACAGCAGCACTGACCTTACCCAGACCTCTTCCAGCGGAACAGGTAACAGACCTGATGACTGCATCCTCTCTTCCTTCCTAACCACTGCTGATACCAACCCATACCTGCTCCTGGCCCAGGACCGTTCGGTCCAACTCTGTCCCAGCCTTTCTGATGGTGTCCTAGATATACTGATCCCTGTTACCAGCCCCTATGCTGTGCTTACTTCTAGGTAGGTGCTGTTGTGTGCAGAGCACCTCAGTGGAGGTTTCAGAGCCTCTCCAGGTGCGTTACCTGCTCTTCCTTGCAGCATGGACCTGGGAACAGATTGCCAGGCTCTTCCCAGTTTTCAGATGGTTTCTTACTGATCTAGCATTGCCCCTTGTATGAGGCATTGGCTTTCGTGTACTTGACACTGTGTGTGCAAAGGATGCTTCTGCTGTTAAAAAGAAAATTTAAAAAAAAAATCTGACTTCAGGGGTCTGGATGCAGGGTGAACACAGTTCAACAGCTTGATTAGCTTTATCAGGAAACCTGTATCACAGCTGAAATTCAGTCTTGGGATATTTGGCTATCAGACTGTTCTGCCCTCATTCTCACTGACCAAAGCTCTCCTACCCATTCCCTGGGGCTTCTCCCTAAGAGCTTAGGGTGGGCATCTCCACGTGCCTGCTGCTAGCATGTGTGGGGGCTGAGGGAGGGATGCTGAGCAGGCGTGTGATCGTGGCGGGCTCCTGTAGCGTGGCTCATGTGTAGTTTGTCCTGCTGCCAGTGACCCTCCCAGCGACCATCATGACGTCGTCTGTGCCAACCACCGTGGGCGGCCACATGATGTACCCCAGCCCGCACGCGGTGATGTACGCGCCCACGTCTGGCCTTGCGGATGGTGGGCTTGCGGTCCTCAATGCTTTCTCGCAGGCACCCTCGGCAATGCAGGTGTCCCACAGCCAGGTCCAGGATCAGGGTAAGACAGCTGTCTGGGTCAGCGGTTCCCTTGGCGCTCTCCTTTTTGCATGTGTTTTTGCTATACGTTTATTCTAAGTTGTCCTAGCGCCTGTAGGAAGGCCTGGCAAGGGTGTGATTGATGGGTGGTTTTTAGATGCAGCTATACTCCTGCGTAAAGGATTGCTTGAGCCAATTTGCTGGGGCAAAGGGTGAGAGCTGCCAGTGTGGGGAGCGTGGAATAGGGCAGGCAGAGGGGGGAGTTAGGAGACTGAAGAGGATGCACAGCTGCATGAGGGGACAAGGCAGTATGAAGTCATGCGCACGGGACTTGGATCGAGGGCCTGCACATGGTTCTTCCAGCGTTTGGGAAACAGTGTCATTTGTATTCTTCCCTCTGTCTGTGGCAGGTGGTGTCCCCCAGGTGTTCCTGACAGCCCCATCAGGCACTGTTCAGATCCCAGTCTCGGCTGTCCAGCTTCACCAGGTAGGTGAAGAGTGGTGCTTGCAGGCATGGCGGGGTGTCCCTGCTTCCCCCGTGGGGCAGTGCTGACCCTGCCCTAGGTCCCTTGGGTAGGGCCAGTCCTCAGGTCTTGGAGAGCTGGGGATGCTCTTAGTGCCACCCGCGTGTGGGTCAGGAGGTCTTGCCCTCCTTGAACAGTTGGCAGGGACACTGCCCTACTGGCTGCTGGCAAACGTGGCCCCAGGGCATGCTGCCCCCCAGTGCTTGCTCCTCCCTTTTCTCTCTAGATGGCTGTCATCGGACAGCAGAGCAGCAGCGGCAGCAGCCTGACGGAGCTGCAGGTGGTCAACCTGGACACCTCACACAGCGCCAAGAGTGACTGAGGCGCCTCTGCCGCTGGCCTTGTGCCGTCCCTGGCTTGTTGTGCCGGTGCTGGGGCTGGCAGCAACTCTTTTCGTACAGACTGCACCAGTTATTTATTGTTGCCTTTTCACGTTTCCTTCATCCACACATGCACACACACACGCACCCACCCACACTCACACACACACACAGGCATGCGCGGGGGCTGCAGGACCCACCGGGGGAGGAGCTGTGCCGGGGCCGTGCAGGGCTTGGGGCCGTTCGGATGCTGCGATAGCCGTGCTCTTCTCTTGCCAGCCAAAGAAACTTGTCTCTCGAGGGGAGGGCGTGCTCTGTGCTGTAAATAAATCCCAGCTGGAGGCCATAGACCCTTCTGGTGCTCCAGGTTGCCCTGGCCGTGGGTGTTTGCTCTGCATGGGGTTGGGGCCCGGAGCTGTCCACGGACGCAGCTGGAATGGAGCTGTGTTGGCCTCAGCAATGTGCCTTTGTGGGGGTGGCAGGTCCTGGCTGCAGCAGCTCCCCCTGGCTCTGTAGGGGAGTGAGTGGTCACCTTGGACGTGCATCTCTGGTTGGGCCAGGCACGTGGCCCTAGCCTCCTTGTATGCACTACAACAAGCCTGCTGCCCTCGGTGCCTCCTTGTTGGGTTGCCCAGCAGGTTGGCAGCCCACCCCCACCAGCCAAAATGGTCAGTGGGTGCGCAGGAGCTCAGTGAGGCCCCGGGGAGCTCCTGGGGGGGGGGCCTTTGTGACCAGCCCAGCCTCACACTCCTGTCTCGGCCCTTGCTCTTCTTGTGGACTCCATACACCCAAGGGGGACGTGACTGGATTTTTCCTGCATCCCTCTGCAGCTCCAGCCGCTGCTTTCTAAATTCTTGTGTCTGATGCAAGGTGGAGAAGCAACTCAAAGTGCCAAAGGGAAGAGGCTGTGGGGCACTGAGCTGCTGGGCAGGTGGCAGGCCCTTCTGCAAGCACCATCGCCATCCTGGGCTGTGGAGGGGCCTCAGCAGGGCCAGGAGAAAAGGGCTGGAGCGTGCTTGGTCCTGCATGGGAGTTGCTGTGAATGGCTCTGCTACCTAGCCCTGTCCCTGGAGGGAGAATGAGCAAGAAGAAGCTGCTGAATCCTTAGGGGAAGGAGCAGCTACTGTAACTTTTTTTTTTTTTTAAGTTAAAAGCCTTGGGGGAAAAAAAAAAAAAAAAAACAAAAAAAAAAAAAAAGAAAATGACTTTATTTTTCTAAATGTTAAACTCAGTATTTATGTAATTCTTTAAGGAATAAAAGTTTGGCTCCTGTACAGTTTTCATGGGGTTTGTACCAGGGGGATGGGAGAGGGGTGGGTGGGCATGGAGGCAGGAAGGGGGCCTTGCTTTTGAGTTTGTATTGTAACCTTGGACATGTTCCCTCAGCATTAGCGTTTAAGCTGCGCTCTCTGCCCACCAGCGTGTGCCAGGGACAGAGCCGAACCAGATGATTGTTTCCTGCTTTCCTGCTCTGAGGACTCTGTGCCCGTAACGTTGGGTTTAACGGGCAGGAGGCAAGCGAAGCAGCTGTCTCTAGGAGGGGGAGCAGGGGCTTGCGGTGTGCCCGGGAGCCAGAGGTGAGCTGGGTTTCTGCTGTCTGTCTTCACCTCTTCTCCTGGGACACTGGCTGTTCTGTCACCGCTGTTGGTGTGGGGCAGTGAAGGGACACCCCCGGTCCTCCCTGTGTGGCAAGTGGCTGATCTCCGTTCTGGTGCAGGTGGCACCTCCTGAACTCCTAGCTGGTGGCCTGGGCTGTAGTTTCCCCCTCTGCAGCCTCAGCTTGCGCGCTGTTCTTAGCGCACAGATGCGGATGTGTCCCTTCCATGTCCTGTGCTGGCAGAATGTTCTGTCAGCCCTGGTTCTGCCATGCAGCCTGTGAAGGGCTTTTTGGGGCCCATCTGGTGACCGTGATGTTGCATGCTGACTCTCCTTAGCATCCTTGCTCTGAGCGCTGTGTCCTGCAGCTCGGAGCGCCTGGGAGTGCTGCACCATTGCTGGGTGCACGAAATCTGCTCAGTGCTGCTTCCAGAAAAGAAGGCAGAGTAGCTAGGAGTTCATCCAGGGAGAGAAAGATGGGCTTGGGGTGTGCATTAACCTTTACCCAAGCACATCACCAGGGCTGTGCTTTGCTCCGCTTTGCTTGTGCTGGCACTGTGGAGCAAAGCTGTGGGGCTGGGGTGGTGGGAGTGCTGCTGCGGGGCATCTCGCTGCGTCCCCTCCCTGGTTCCCCAAAGGCAACTGCTGGTTAAACGCTAATGGTGTATTTTATTTAAGTGCAGACTTGTAAGAACACTTGTGTATCAGGGACGAAATGGCATTTATTGTGTGGTGACATTTTTAATTCATTTTACTGGTTTGAGGGTTGTGTGTGTGCGCGCGTGTGTGCATGTGTGCGCGTGTGTGTGTGCATAAGTGTGTGTGGGATTTTTTTTCCCCTCCAGTTTCCAGGGTTGTGTTTCTGGAAGGATGTGGAAGTAATCACAGTACTATGTACAGAGCTTTCTTTTGTATTAAAAAAAAAAAATTACTCTTTCAATAAATGTTACCATTTTGTGCACAGATTTGGGGTCTTGGCCATGCTTTGCAGGAGGGGAAATTTTAAGGGCAAAGACCAGTATTGCTGGATAGGGATCAGATTCCTGGGCACAGTGTGTGCCAGATGGTGGGGGCTGTTTGGGCAGGGTGTGGCAGAGAGGGGAATCCTTGCAACAGTTCCCATTGGCACTGCCTCCTGTGCAGTTGAGACCCAGTCAGCTTGCCTCTGAGCCAGAGGGGGCTGTGGTGGGCAGCAGGGACATGAGCGTTTGGGAATGGGGCTGGTGAGCAGGGCGTGGTGCGGGGGCACAGAAGTGCCCGCTGCTGAGGTGGTGGTAGATGAAGCGTTGTAGCTGTGGCATCCTGTACCAGGTAGTGATGGGGGGGGGGCTGTGCAGGTGGTAGCGCAGTCCAGGTGGTGGTTGGCATGTGCAGTACCATCGGCAGGCCTCTGGGCTCGGGGAAGGAAGAAACGGCGCTTTAAAATGAAGTAGTTGAAAGGCTGTGAGCAGAACAGCTTCTCCTGGCCATGGCAGATGTTTGGTCCAGTTCTCAGCTGAAAATGAGGTTGTGTCCCAGCCCCTCTTCCAGGTAAGTTACTTTTGGACACCTGCTGGCTTTCAGGACAGAGCCGAACTGTCCTCTTTGTGAGGCCCAGCACCAGGACTGTTACCCTGCAGAAAGCTGCTGTGAGGAGGTACAGCAGTATTCAGTCCCAAACGGGACCGTCCTTGCTCCCAGCCAGGTCATGGGCAGGTGCCAGCAGGTCTGTGGGAGCCAGGGCAAGGTGGGGCACCAGGGAGTGGATAAAGGTGGGATGGGAACCACAGGGAGAAGCGCTTGTTGTGACCATCAGTGCTGCTCAGTCAGCAGCATCCCACCTAATGGTGCGGGTACTGGGCAGCAGGTACTGATTTTTCAGTGTAGTGCAGGAAAGCTTAGTGCTGTGTGGTGGAGGGTCTGCCCCATGGCTGCACTACTGCTCACCGTGCAATTTGGAGAAAGCAGATCCCAGCGCAGCAGGACAGGAGAAGATAGTACAGGAGGTGGTTAGGGGCAAAACACACCTGAAATGGCTCTTCTTGCTGTGTGGGGAGAGGTGCTCCGTTTTTACAAGTCACACCGCAGCCAGCCCCTTGTTCAGCACTCTGACGCGTGTCAGGGCTTGGCACCACAAAACCCACGTCAGCACAAGTGCTGTTTGGCCACAGGAGTCTGTGCATGCATGAAGTTCCTAACAGGGAGCAAGGCCCCACAGACATGCAGATGAACAGCTGACTAGGTATGGTATCCAGACCGTCAGAGCAAAGACAGCTGTGCATGCGAATACCATGGAAGAGGCTTCAGCCTCACAAACAAGGTGCCTGTGCCCTGTCTGGCCACTGCTGCTTGGCGCTGCTGAGGGTTTTGGCTGCCGCATGTCGCCAGCTGGTGCCACCAGCTGGGTGCCAGGCTGCATTTCCACAGCAGAGCATTAGCACCACCTCATGCTTGTGACAATAAGCACAGCAGTGGTGCAGGTGCAGCACGTGCATGGAATGACAGCTGCTGGGAATAGAGGAAAATAGGGACAGTTGTGCATGTGCTGTCAGCTTTCATGTCACTGTGTGGCAGTTAGGAACCTAGTTTCCCCTTCATTAGCACAAATATTTGATGTTTATCTCAACAGGAGATGAAGGGGCTTGTAAAGGCAAAGCGCAGCCTAACTACACACCAGTTTGATCCCTTAAATGTTAACAGCACCTTGGGAGTTAACAAGAAAGGAAAATGGCATGTTATGGGGGACACAGGAAGATTTCAAGAGCGCCCATGTGCTTCTGGAGCAAGAGTTTACGCATAGTAATGGAGAAGTCAAGGGACCTGCAGGGAAAGGCAAATGTGTACAGCCCAGCGCTGGTGTTGCAGCCGCAGAGCCTGGTCCCCCAGGCTGGTGCAGCACCGCGCTGACTTACCCAGCCTGTCGCCAACTGCGGTTCTGCTGCTGGTGTCAATTGCTGATGGTGACTGTAAAACATGGAAATTGCCTCATCAGTTTCATCGGTACTGAGGGTAGAAATGAGGTTGGGCACATACATGTTGTTGCTTCAGGATCAAATAAGAACGTAAATTCTCATCTGTTTAGCCTTTAATCTTAATGTCTATTTATAATTAAAACAAATGTTAACAGACCAGATAGATAGAAACCGTCCGTGCTTCCCTTCTTTGGCAGGCCTCGCCGCCAGCTCTTTCAAGTCCCAGGATGGCTGAGGTGGGAAGGCACCGCTGGGTCCGTCTGCTCCGGCCCCTGCTCCAGCAGGGACACCCAGAGCAGGGGGCCCGGGCCCACATCCAGGCGGCTTCTGAAGGGCTCCGAGGAGGGAAAGCCCAGAGCCTCTGGGCAACCTGTGCCAGTGCACAGCACAGACACCGACGTGCTGCCTGCTGGTCAGGGGGAGCCTCCTGCATTCCAGTTCGTGCCCCTTGCCCACTCTGCCCCAGCATCCAGACCATTACCAAGGATGCTGAACAGGACCGGACCCATCGCTGCCTTCTCAGTGACATCCGACAGCTCCCTCAGCGCTCGGGTGCATCCTGTCACTGCCCGTGGACTCCTGCACGCCCAGTTTGCCTCAGAATCCCCTGGGCTGATCTTCTTTCACCGAGGGTGCCTCTTCGCTCCAGCCTTTCCTCCTGGTCTCTGAGACCTGCGATTCCCGAAGGCCTGCATGCAGTAGGACGTTCATTTCGTGACAGGGGCGTTACAGCGCAGCGCACCAAACGCAGACAGACGCAGACTCCCTCTCCTCCAGACGCTCGCCAGGCGCAGCGGGCACGGCCGAGCCCCCACCGCCCACCGCCACCCAGGGCCG
>VXAV01010993.1:0-11704 GCA_013399715.1 Alectura lathami | reverse complement strand
GTGTATATCCTACAATTAATAGTGGGCATATGTTATTCTACCATTTACGACTAGGGATTAAATTCAGTTTCCTATGAGTAGACAGTGAACAAATTGCCTAAAGAACAGTAAAGAGAAAAAAAAATAGAAACAATTTACAGACATCAAAAGGTGGAAATTGTCCGTCCACCACTAAATGAAATAATCTCAGGAACCTCTCTTACCCCTAGAATCATCTGACCAAGTTTCATCGTCATCAAAATGGGCATCTCCTCCATAGTCTGGACCAGGGGGGAAGGCATGAGCCAGTAATCCAGAAGGTCCGTCAAAGGGGTAAAAGTCACCATGCTCTATAAAATAACATTCAAACCCATGAAATAAATTATATCTCACAATAATATGAGTATAATTAAAAAAAAAAAAATTGGTTTTGTGTTACCTTTAGTGCCAAAGGAGATCATGATATCAGCTATGCCACTTCGTATTCTGGTGAAGTTAAGGGGTGTCACATCAGACCAAACCTTGAATGCTTTTTTGAAAGCTCTGTCTACTTCAGCACGTCTCAGATCTGAAGTGTAATTCATAATTCTATTAAACAGAATAATATCTCCAGTTAAATTGTATAGATTGAAGCAACCGTGCAATATGCTGTAATCTGACTGTACACTTCATTAAAAGGTTTTTCTTGTTTCCTCCCTTTGTTCTTATCTGAGAACAAAGAGCTGGGCAGCTACATATAATACTGCAAGAAATAAAAATGACCATTTCTATTTCTGTTACAGTTATTCAAAGGCATCTGAAAGCATCCAACTGATCTCTCTAATTAGTTTTACATGCACCAGAGGATTTAGAAAAAGACAGATTTACCTTAAGTCAAGCCATATCACTAATTTAAAACAATTTTAATGCCATTTAAAATATCTCATGACCCTCAGTTCCTGGAGGGGCAAAACATGATCCAAAGAGAAGGACCAGTATTAAAGTAATATTTCTTAGCAGATTCTAGATTAATATATATGAAAGAGTTCTGTGATTTTATATTTGGAATCTGCTAAACAAACTCAGCGTGCAGCTCACGAAAACACTGTGTCAATGATCCTGTGGTATTTAGGGAGAAGGAACCACCACGTGTCTTCCAGCATGTTAGCTGTCCAGGGCCAATGGCCTGAGGACAGGGGGCCAGGACTGGTCTGGCTGTGAAGCAGAAGAGGGACAAGGACCAGTCCTTGGTCTCATGGCCACATTACATGAACTGTTTCACTTGCACACCGCTTTGAGAGAACCCCCTTTCTAGCGGATTTGTCCTAGACAAACCCGGGTGGAGCATACACCAAACCAGGTCCAAAACAGAGTCAAGAGCAGCCTACTGAAGAAGCTCTGCAAGAATCAGCAGAGAGATGCATGAGCTCTGTCTCTACCCCATGTTCGTTTGGAACCATGGATGTGCCCAGAGTGTCTACATGGAGGCTAGCTCAGGAGTAACTGACTTACATTACACCAGTTTTGCTATATGAAAAAGTGCCAGGGAAAAAATTTGTATTTCCTTCCTTGGTCTGTAAGGCGGGTCTGGGGGACATTTCTAAAAGCGGGGCTCTAAGGATTTTAAACTGCAGTGTAATTTTTGTCAAACTTGAACACTCTCTTCTCCCATCAAACTCATATGTTAAGCAACCGAAGTGACAAGCTACCTGGAAGGAAGGAACAATAACAACACTCACAATGCCATGCATTTACCTGTATGTTAAATTCATTTTTGACCATTTGAGTTTTCTAGGGAAAAAGTTATATTCTCCCACATCAGGGACACCACATCTTGGTTTCTGCATGAGCTCATATGTTTCTTCATCTAATTTTCCTGTCACCTCCAAACCAAAAAAAGCCTGCATTTCTCGAAGTTTAGATGCTACTGAGTTGTCACGTTTCTTCATTATCCCAGTGGGATTTAGACGGAGATCATAATGAGTCCTGAGATAGCGCTAAGAAGGGAAAAAGAAGCAATAAGCCTAGTTTCCAAACATTTGTAACTACATAACTCTTTATAAAACATGCAGATTATTTTGTACTGTACCTCTGCAAACTGAAGGTCTTCCTCTGTGAATTCATGGCTATCTTCAAGAGGAATAGGGATTGTCAGACAAAATGACAAACCCAACAAGAAAAAGAAGACAGCTGAAAGTCTTGATTGTAACATGTTGCATTTGTGAAGTCTGAAGCCTTGGTGTTTTAGAGAGCAGTTACCTTTACTTTTATAGCCGTGCCTCGGTGAGTCACCACTTAAGGACAAGTTAGAACTTCTTGTCGCTGAAAGTAAACATGCTTAGACAGCTACATTTTCTTTTCTCCCCAGCACTGTGGTTTAGGCATCTGTTGTCCCATTGAGGTCTCTGAAACTTTATCTTCACATAAACATGGTGTCAGAATATTTACATAGGTTCTGGGAAGAAATCTGCAGAAGAAAATGGCAATTTTTGATTATTTTGCAATAACATATACTGGCTTATTTCTCCTCTTTGCAAGTGTAATTACTTTTTCTTTTTTTTTTTTTTTTTTCTTATTTGATAGAAAATAATATTATATAATAACCCTTATGGCCTTGTAAGTAAATTCTACAACTTTTTAGTACTTACAGTAGCTCAAGAACAATTCTTAATTGTTGGAATAGATCAGAAATTCTTCAATTGTTAATAAATACTGCTTTAGCTGATAAGAAATAACATCATAGAATATGTAATTAGAAGTTACATTTCCTTGTTTCTGTAAAGAAATATAACTGAAGCATTAACACAGATTTTACTTCAGGGATTCTTACAGTGACTCTATTTTTCTGACTAATTTACAGCTTGACATGTACATAAAGGCAGAAATGTTAAGTATCAGGAAATAGTTTTGAAAATCTAAGAGTGTTTTTGATTAGTAGCTAAGCAGATCATGTAAAGTGTATATGTTCATACAATCTATCTTCCTTAAAAATATAAATTTAGTTTACTTCATGAGAGGAGCACAGCCACAGATAAGTGAAAAAGCTACTGCTCTAACAGAAGCAATCTAATTGCTACAGGTGGGCAATGAATTTGTGTGTCTTGAATGTCAGAAATTAGTGATTTTCACTTATGAGGTGCAAAATAGGACAAATCTGGCATTATGTCAGACATAGGCATTAATGTGCTTGAAAGCTCAATGACTTCTGTCTCCAATCTCAGCTGCTGCCAAGACTTGTGTCACTGGACACGCCCAGAAGAGTGAGTGCCAAATAAAGGTCCTGTTTTGTCTGAATCCACCTTCTTCTTCCGTGGAGGTTATTCCCACATGGAAAACATCAAGGGGCTTTCTGGCAGACACCGGTACATGCTTTCTGGTACACACGCCCCTGCAGCTGATGCTGCTTTGTGGAGAAAACAGGAAACAGACAGAAATCACCACAGCTGAAAGTGAAAAACTCAGTTTGCTATGCAAACAGTATCAGTCTTTTATCTTATGATGACAAACAGCAAAAGCAAATAAACCTGGGAGGAATTTGGTATTTAGACTATTTCTACCTCCCTGCCCACCTCAACCAGTGCTAAATATGGTTAAATCAATTGGGGATGGACAATCTCTGTTCAGACAGTTTGTATATTGTCCTTTACACTGTCAGCCACCAGTGCTGAGAATTTTTTATTTAGCAGTGGTGCTATAAAGACTGTTAATTACCTCATCTTCTTGAGAAGTGTTTCAGGGACAGCACTAGCTTCATATTCCTGATGTACTCATTGTGCTGCACTCTATGCTGGTGCAGATATTGCCATTCTTACGAGCTTGTCACAGACAATGGCGTATGCATTTTGGTTCTTTCCTTCAAACACCTTTGTATTGATACTTGCAGCACTGTTTTCATTAATGTTGGGGTATTTGGTAACGAGGTAAGATGAGATTACTGTGAAATTTACTTGCTTTGAGCAGAGCTAAGGAGCAGTGGTGCTGCCTTGTCCTGATGTTTGTGGCTATAAAGGAACATTTTCCTGAGACTTTGTGAAGCTGTGATCATCACTGTTCTGCAGAACAGCACCAAACATATCCCAGAAATTTGTAAGTAAAATGAAAAAGTTTAAACTCCACAGTTAAAATGCATACGAATTTCAAACTCTCAGAAATTAGCTCGATTGCATATAAGGGAGAAAAAATGTATCCCAGCATTTGTGTATCACTGCCCTTGGCCAGGTTTAACTAAAAGTGTTTTACTCTTATACCATGCCTCTTCATCAGTGCTGACGCTGAGGCCTTTTCTTCTGAAATTTGCCCTTCTGATTTGCCCTTCTCACCAAGGGCAAATTGTGCCTTACAAACTTGGCCTTTCATGATGGAGTAACAGCATGAGTGTACAAGGGAAGAGCAACTGACGTCATCTACGTGGACTTGTGCAAAGCATTTGACACTGTCCCGCATTGCATCCTGGTCACTAAATTGGAAAAGCATGGATCAGATGGACAGACCACTTGCTGGATAAGGAACTGGCTGGATGGTCACACCCAGAGAGTCGTGGTCAACAGCTCAATGACGCAATGGAGACCGGTGAGGAGTGGCGTCCCTCAGGGATCAGTACCAGGACCAGTGCTGTTTAACATCTTTGTTGGTGACATGGATGGTGGGATCGAGTGCACCCTCAGCAAGTTTGCTGATGACACCAAGCTGAGTGGTGCAGTTGATACACCTGAAGGAAGGGATGCCATCCAGAGGGACCTGGACAGGCTGGAAAAGTGGGCCCACGAGAACCTGATGAGGTTCAACAAGGCCAAGTGCAAGGTGTTGCACTGGGGTCAGGGCAATCCCAGGTGTGTGTACAGACTGGGAGAAGAACTCCTTGAGAGCAGCCCTGCGGAGAAGGACTTGGGTGTTGTGATCGACAAAAAGCTGGCCATGAGCCNGAGAGGGGTGGCCAGCAGGGAGAGGGAGGTGATCGTCCCCCTCTACTCTGCCCTTGTGAGGCCTCACCTGGAGTACTGTGTCCAGGCCTGGGGCCCCCAGCACAGAGGGGATGTGGAGCTGTTGGAGCGGGTCCAGAGGAGGGCCACCAAAATGATCAGAGGGCTGGAGCACCTCTCCTGTGAGGAAAGGTTGAGGGAGTTGGGATTGTTCAGCTTGGAAAAGAGGAGGCTCCGGGGAGACCTCATTGCAGCTTCCAATGCTTAAAAGGAGCTTACAGGCAGGAGGGAGACCGACTTTTTACACAGGAGGATAATGGTAGGACAAGGGGGAATGGGCTAAAACTGAAAGAGGGGAGGTTTAGGTTGGACATCAGGAAGAAATTCTTCGCTGAGAGAGTGGTGAGGCGCTGGAACAGGCTGCCCAGGGAAGTTGTGGATACCCCATCCCTGGATATTTTCAAGGCCAGGCTGGATGGGTTCCTGGGCAGTTTGATCTAGTGAGCTAGTGGCTGGCAATGCTGTCCATGGCAGGAGGGTTGGAACTAGATGATCTCTGAGGTCCCTTCCAACTCAAGGCATTCTATGATTCTATGATAATGATTTTTCACTTTCTGATTTCTATACCATTTTGACACAGAGGCTTATTTCCTTTGAAGTCCATAATGAAAACTTTTTCAAAAACTTTGTCTTCAGTACCCTTTACAGAGTTGACCTGAAGTATTTCCAAGAAATAGTTGAAAAATTTGATAATGTCATCATAGGATAAAAAGGTAGCTTTCTTGGAAACAACTTCTCTTTTTAGATTTGTGTAAGAAAAGTTGCATAAAGCTGAGTCTTTTGCTATTATAAGGCAATGAAACAAGGAAATGACAGCCTATTGTTTCGAGCAGATTCAGCATGTGAGTGGAAAATCATACAAAGAGAAAAAAGATGAGGAGTTTGTAACTATTTTGTGGCAGGGAGTCAATAAAAATACTAAAAACAGAGATCGATTTCTGAAAGACTGTCTGTAATGTGTCTTTGGAAGTTGACTGTTGCTGAATCGTGTTTTCTTCTGGGAGCCTTGGACAAGCAAATATACGTGATGCAATATGTTTTCTTAAACATTTTATTGTTGTTGCTGTTTATATTACACCACTGGCAAGAGGCCCATATAGAGGCAAGGATTGCTTTTGTCCCCTGTACACAAACTGAAGAGACACTGGTGAAACAATGTGTGAACAAGCACGGTGAAAATGTGCAATGCTCCCCCGTTTCAGAAACAGCATCACAGTTGTGTGATTCTTTTTAAGGGGAGGCAAAAAGAGCTGAGAACTAAGTACAAACCTCTGAGCTTGCTGTCTGTTCCCTTAACATGTGGAGTCTTTAAAGATTTTTCCAGCAAGTGAACATGGTAAAGTTAGCAATGATATATGACAGCTTCAAAGCCTGCCAGTCTTTGGCAATAAAAGACATGGAACTATTGCTCACACTCAAGTGACGCTACTGTCTGAGTTTAAAAAAATCGAGAAGCGATTTAAAAACTGAGAAGGGAGCTAGAAATGAAGATGAAAGCAGTCAGCAGTGGTTCATAGACCTTGTGCTGACACCACTGCCAACAAGCAAGTTTGGGAAGCTACATTTTGTAAGCACTGAAGACCACAAAACTGCAGAATGGTGAGATTTCAACAAGCACTGCAAAATTTCTGCAGTTCTGGCATCTTGTGGGTATGGGCAGAGTTAGCTGGACTGATGGTAATTTTCACAGGCATAGCAGAGACAGGAATAAGCATGCTGTTTTTTCCCTTAAGAAAAAAAAAAATGAATAAAGAAGATTGGGAGAAGTGGTGAGAAGAAATTAATTGCCTCAAGGTAGCATTAAAGAATTAATTATTTGAAAATAAGAACTGTGCTTCAACATACATTTTTCAACCACAAATAACTGAAAGATGTCATGTTTTGATTTACCCTGTATGTGCAGTGCCCAAAATAGCACTGCATAGAGCATGTGGTGAATGCTCTCTGACTCCCAAAGAGCAGACACTTCACTTAAGACAAACAAAGTCAGTGGGTCAATTTGTCAGTGTTTCTTACCACAAGTTGTATTTCAGGTTGGAACATCTCCAGTGCCTAAGGTTACGCCATCACATTTAGAGTCAGCTTCCTATGGGAAGAGGGAAAGTATTCTGAGGCCCATTGTGCAGCTGGATAAATGAAGTCCCAGAGAGGTGAAAAACAGACACCCAGCCAGCTCTGCCTCTGCAGGTGGAACTCCATCTGCAGGGTCTGTTAAAATAAGGGGCCAATGACAGCTGGGAATGGTTCCCATGAACAGGTCTTCAGCAGGGATGGCAAGAAATGTCACACACTCCTGACTCCTCTTTGTATTAAGTGGCAGCATCCCAGTGGCATTTACTGGCCAAAAGTTGCAGTTGGAATGCTTGAAGGTGTTCAGTAGAGACCAGTGCCAGAGTCAAGAAACACAAACATGTTTTAAAAAGGCAGTGGCTCTTGTTCAGATGAGTTCCTGCAGACCGTGTGGATCACTATGTCATACAGAGGCACAATATTTGGACTGGCTGCCTTTCTCTTCACACACAGAGCAAGACAACTTGCAGCACAGCACCAACACAAGCAGGGCAGGACCTGAGGGCTGCTGCCAGGACCAGAGCTGGCTTCCAGCTTTGCTTTAACCATTGTGCATCAGCTTCTGACAAATCTTTCTGCTTCAGGATGAATGCAGGATGCTAAATGATATTTTATCATCACGGCAGATGTCACATTTTTACTGTTAATTTTTGCACTTATGAAGTGGTATGTCTCTGATTGGCTCAAGACATGTTTCATTTGTTGTGCTTCCCACTGCAACCAAGATAGCACTCTCATATCCAGCTGTGCTAAATGTTTGAGGAAGAAATGTATAGCTTTTGCTGTAACTGAATTTTATTGATTCTTGAAAGAAATAGTTGAACCCTATAAAAAAAAAAAAGGTAATTATTTGAATAATGGCTATAGTCAATGATGAATTCTGTGATTGTAGAAACATTTCATTCTTTCGTTATGTTTACTTTATTACTTCATAAAAAGTGATACCCAGTTGTCAAAATCCAATAGTCTCTTACTGGGCTCTTTTAGATATTCCACATATGCAGGAATCAATGCTTAATACAAGGTTTTCTTACTTGAAGGTATTTGAAGTTATATGGAATTCTGATTTATCACAGTGATGCAGCAATGTGTGTAAAACACAGTATAACCACAAATTACACTTGGCAGAGTGCAATTGCAACATACAGCTGAATCACAGAACAAATGCAGTTCTTATTACTGGTCTCTGTTACATGCTTACCATAACGACATTGGGTGTCCCCAGCCCCCAAAAAGCAATACATGGGTTGAAACCAGCTCAAACCCTTTGTTTTTTTTCAAAGATCTTTACTTTTTTACTCAATGTGGGGCTGAACCACATACATACTCCCTGCACTGGTCTGGCTAACTCAGGAACACATTTTATACTCTTGACTAACTCAGGGATGAACACAGCTGGTTGATCCACTGATTGAGCCAGCTGATCCACGCAGCAGATGTCACCTCCAGTCCCATTTGTGTTGAGACAAGTTCAGACTTCTTTGCAACACCTTGGTCAGTCACATCCTACGTTCTTCCCTGACCTTCAAGAGCACATTGCCCTTGCCCATCTCCTCGGAGTCTTATTCCATTGCAGGGGTTCCTTGCTCAGTCACACCAACATGAAAGTACTAAATATCCCATTATCTCTGTTTATAGCAAACTGTAAGGCAACATTTTTTGTCTAACCATCATAATTTTTCTTCTAATGGGAATGAACTGGTTAGCAGTACAAAAAAAAAAATGGAAAATGAAAAGGTAGGAATCCAGTTCAAAAGCAAGAACTTCATTTGTTTTCCAAGACATGCACAACCTTATATTTCTATTTTTAAAATGCTAATGTTTACATTTGCAAATGCTTACAAAATATATTTAAAGACTACCTCTGTAGCAGTGTGGCTCTCTGACATTCATAATTAGATTTTGGTATGTTTTGATGTATTTTTAACTTGTGTCAAGCAAGAAATACACATAAAATGTATTTAAAACATTTTAATTTTAGTTCCTTCATCATGGCAAAATATTTTCCCTGTCTATAAACTGTTTTAGCAATATGAGACTTTAACCTCAAATCTTAAGAAATCCACTATGTATGGACACCTATTGTCCACAGAAATACGTACTTCATTGTAAGTGTAATAAAAATTTGCATCAGGAAGAAACAAATGACTAGATGATTTATTTGTATAGTGATCCAACTGTTCCTTCTAGAAGTTTAGACACTCCAGGTTTTAAATAAAACATTCAGATGAAACAGAAATTCTGTATGTTTAATGTCTAAGTGGAGCCTGAGTTCTTTTAGGGATGTGAAATTAAAATTAATGTAATAGCCTCTCAAACTTTTTGATTCAGGTTGCTCATTTGTAAAAAATGGAAATAGCAGCCTAACAGAAACACACACATCCTTCTGCCTTTACAACCTCTTTGATACATGTTACTATTAGTAATGAGAACTCCTTGTGCTTTACGACTCGGTTTCCTATTGATTGCCACTTACGAGGGGCACTGTATGTTCTATGTCTCTTAGGTAACAACAAATCAGAACAACTACAAGCACTGCTGAGTCCAGTTATTTCAAACCAGTGCCGCCTCTAGCACCTAACCTCATGGACATCTGTGTAATTCTAGGTACTGTTAGAAGAAATGTCACAGGCAATGAGAAGGATTTTGAGGAGGGGAGAGAAATCCTCTCCTTAGGGCCGGTTAAATACATGAAAGCTGTGGCCACCACTCACAAAATAATCATCTATACTGATTGAGGTATATCCAGACACTTTTCAGATGCATCAGTCATTAAAAGTACAGCGTAGCTGAACCATGCCCTTGATGCCTATTGTTTTGCCACATCAAAACCCACTGAGATTTCCACCCAAATACCTACTTCCAGTTCCTGTCCAGGACAAGAGCTTCCCACATATATACACAAGTAATTGAAAATAATGCCAAATGAATGGAAAAAAGTTGCATTGAAATTACCAAAAATAGACAAAATCACGAATGCTAAGGTCAGGTGTTTGTCCTCCACAGAAGTGCATAGAAGTCTCTTCAAGTGAAGCTTATTGTACATTTTTGATTTGTAAGCATGTTTTAGCTTACATTTTAAAAACGTTTAGGAAAGGAAGTGTGATGTTTAAAGCCCTGGTTGTTGCTTGCCAGCCACACTCTTATTGTTTATACAGCTGTGCTTTTTAAAAAGCATTTTTTCAACTTTATTGCAAAAGGTCTTGAGAAGAAGGGAGAAAATCTAGATGTTTGATGCATCACAGGAAGTGCTACAAGCAAGTGGTAATTTTGACGTTAAGGTTTGAATTACGGATAAAATTCCTAAAAGTGGATTTAAAAAAAATCTTAGTGCAACCTAGAAAAGTGCATGTTTTCCAATATAAATGTGAGTGGCACAGAGATAAAGATCTCACTTTTCACAGAATCACAGAATCACAGAATGTTAGAGATTGGAAGGGACCTCGAAAGATCATCTAGTCCAATCCCCCTGCCGAAGCAGGAACACCTAGAGCAGATCGCACAGGAATGCGTCCAGGCGAGTTTTGAATGTCTCCAGAGAAGGAGACTCCACAACCTCTCTGGGCAGCCTGTTCCAGTGCTCTGTCACCCTCACTGTGAAGAAATTTCTCCGCATATTTAAGTGGAACCTCCTATGTTCCAGCTTGCACCCATTGCCCCTTGTCCTGTCACTGGATGTCACAGTGAAGAGCCTGGCTCCATCCTCCTGACACCCAGCCTTTACATATTTATAAACATTAATTAGGTCACCCCTCAGTCTCCTCTTCTCTAAGCTGAAGAGACCCAGCTCCACTTTTCTATTTCAAAGAAATACGATGTAAAAGTGTCTCACATTTCATCCAAAAATCTCACTCCTCTACATGCGTTGAGTTCATGGGAGGCCACAGGGGGGATGGGAGCTGGAGCACTTGCCCTTTAAAAAGAAGCTTGGGGAGCTGGGCTTTTTCAGCCTGGAGCAGAGATAGGTCTGAGTGTCCTACCAGTAGCCACCTGTGCCTATGGGGAGGTCACTGAGGAGTCAGATCCAGGCTTTGCAGTGCAGTGGAGGTCAAGAGGGGAGAGACAATGGATATTAACTGCAACAAGAGAGGTTCAGCCTGGATATTAGGAAAAACATTTTTTTTTTTTTTTTTTCCCATGACAGTAAGGCAGTATCACAGGCTGCCCAGAGAGGTTGTGCGGCTCTGCTCTTGGAGGTTTTCAGTCTCAAGAGGATGAAGCCCTGACCAGTGTCGTCTGACCTCAGAGTTCCTCTGTGAGCAGGAAGTTGGACCAGAGACTCCAAAGTCACTTCCAGGCTGAGTTATTCTGTGATTCAAGGACTCTATATCTTAGTAACAGAAATCAAATATAAAATTTAATATTTTGAAAATATTTAAATGAGTAGGGTTATATGTAGCATTTAAGACATATTCAAGATTCGTATGTTACAATTTTTGATTATTAATTAGCATTGGTAATTTGATGCATCTGAAGGCAGAAAAAAAATGGGTTTGGAAAAAAAGGGAGTTCAGATTTTTGCTGTCATTTGAAATCTATCTTTAGTGTATTCTCATGTGTTTCTTTGGGGTTTCCTCAATTATGTTCAAATTGATTAATATTTTCATAATATTTGTTGATCTTGAGGTGATGTGTTGCTGGACCTACTGCTCACCGATGTGGAGGAGATGGTCGAAGAGGTGAAGACTGGAGGCAGC
>VXAV01010992.1:8105-30932 GCA_013399715.1 Alectura lathami | reverse complement strand
CATAATGGATATGAACGACAGTGAAAAGGGAGAAGAATTGGCACAGTGTTATTAATTATATGTATCGAGTGCATGTGCATGTACATTTAAGAAAACAGCAACAGGAATATTAAGGAAAATAGCAGGAATGTGCTCCCCACCCCCACTAGCCATTTCTTTAATTCTGTGAACTAAGAAGGAGGCACATTGCCTTCAAAGAGCTGCTGCAGAGGTCTTTGACTCATGAAAGCCTTTTCTGTCTTGTATTTGTTTAACTTCCTTTCATCTCTTTTGGTTTGATGACAACGTGTCATCACTTGGTTTTGCAGTTGCTTCCTCTTGTGCAGTTATGACAGTAATAAATATATTCACTGAAGGGTGTAATTTAAAATTTGTATTATTCAGAGTTATTGGCAAGTACTGTAGCCTAAGTGGTGCAAGTGAGGGGGAATCTGGTTCAGTTTAAGTTATTTTAAAATAATTGATCAGTCTTATCAATATGCACAATAAGCGTATCAAAACACACTTCTCAAAAATTAAAGACGAAAAAACTCAATATAAAATGATTGTAAGTGTAATTGAGTAGTGTAATTTACTTTCCCTTTACAGGAAAAGGCTTTCAGCTTCACCTCTTAAGCAGCTTTAGAAAACTGCACACTGACTCCTGGCAGTAGTGTATTGATTGAAAGCTTCCTGAGTGTCTAGAAGACAGAAGTGTACACAAATCTGTGTGAAAGTGATATGTTTTGCAGCAAGTCCATCGCTGTCTGTGGTTTGTACGAAATACACTAACTTTACAAGTACTGAATATACTGTTCTTAAGTAATAAGCAAAACTTGTAATCAGCAGGATTTTTTTTTTTAATCTTTTTTTCATCATTCTGTAAATTCTAAACCAAGCCTCACAGCACCTGTTTCATAACTGGGGAAAGAATGGGCAAAAAAAATGAAACCACTCAGCTGCTACTGGAGACTAGAACTAAAATCAATGTGGAGTTTAAAAAAAAAAAATTCCAATAAATATTCCCATTCATTAGACAGTACCACCCCTATTGGAGCTTATTGGAGGCTTTTGCCCATGTAAGGGACATACTTGGAACTTTTTTCTCCTTACTATGGTTTCTTATTCTCTTTGGTAAATACAGTGTCACCAATTTGTCTTATCCCCCGTGGTTCCCTTTATACAATTAGTTTAGGACATGCTTTGTCTCACTGCAGTTTAGTTGTCTTTCTTATGACTTTTCCCTCCTTTCTTGTATGTACTCTCTTCCTCCAAATGCAGATCTGTGTTACACTCAGGTGTGGGGTTAGGACAGCATTATACTTAAACCAGTGAAGTGGCTCCAGGTGACGTTAGTGGTGGGAACAATGTAATGCTGCGTTTGTATTCCAACAGTTGCTTAGTCTGATGCTGACTTTCCCATCCTTGATGATCAGACTGTTCTGCAGGAAACATTTCAGAACAGATTTATTCATTGCTACATGCTTGAAGAAGATGATGCTGTTCATTTCTGAGGCTATTGAGTACCATTTGGAATAGCAGCTGCTGAGGTAACAATTTGGACGTGTCCCCTGCCACCCTTGCAAGGAGAAACATTGTGGGCGTGCAAAACCTTTTTAAAGTATCAACGACATGCAAGTCTGAAAGCATTTGCATATTTTATTTTAACAGATCTTTTTTTCTGCCATGAATTCTATGAACGTTTGTCTTGCTTGCAGATACTAAGTCTGATTGTTTGATGCCAAGCAGAAATGACTTCAGAATATTTTGTATATGAATAGGGACATTTTCTTTCTGATTATCTGCCAGGTTGTGACAAACTTGAAGAACTATGATCTTATGGGTAAGCTCCATAGTCAGCTCAGTTTACTGTATCCTGTGATTTATTGGAGCCTGCAGTCCATGTAATTGGGAGATGCCAGCTCTCATTTGAGGGAACTGAAAGAAGGAATGAAAAGCTCACCATCAGGCACCAGCTTTCTGAAATACTGAGAAAGAAGAGTTTTATAGTGAGGTTATTACTTGAAACCAAACCAAATTTTAGGCTAGATTTCCAGGCTTTTACAATTGCTGTTGACTTGTCTAATACATGCGTCTGGTCGTACTGTTCTTTTTAATTGTTACTACCAGTTTGCCCAGTGCAGCTGTCAGGCTACTTGGAGTTTTCTGGCTTTCCCTTGCAGCCCTTTATAATACTGGCATAATATTAGCCCCCTGCCCATCCTCTGAAAATGAGGCAATTTTAGGAGATAGTCGTAATGCCATTTCACCCCTGAGTTTCTTACAAAGTCTTTGATAGATGGCATCTGATCTGTACCAATCGTTAATGGTCATGTGTTTGTTCTGTACACCCCACTGAAAGCTCAGTGTGAAATGGCTCATCCAACCTGTGCCTCTTAAAGAAATGTTCGGTTGTGGGGGCTTCTCTAGGCTCTCTGTAGATCTCAAAATACTTAATTCTTTTCTGCTGTGGTCTGTAAAAGCTCCTTTTATGCCTTGACCAAAGATTGGCCAGGTTGGCAGACTTTGCATTCACACGAAAAAGGGGTTGTTGTTAATTCTTACATCTTCTGCAAGTCATTTCTCAGCCTGTCTTTTGGCATGCTTACTGTGGTTTGGGTTTGCTTTGTGTTTATGTATTTTTTCTTTTATCCTGCAACAGTTGATGAGTCTTTCAACTTCCTTTATTTGGATATAACCTCAGAAGGACAAATTTTTACTTCTGATAACCGCTCATACCCTGCTGTTTAGCTTTGCTGTCTTCTTTTTCCACTTTCTCAAATGTTTTTCTGTTAGGTGGCATGTACCTGCTCTGTTTACCATACAGCCTGTAAAGGTTTAACTCAGCTTCCCCATTTAGCTTCCTTTTAGCAAGATTTAATGTATCCTCCAGGGTGACTTATAAAGCAAATTTCAATGGTTTTATCAGCCCTGTCAAAATTTCCTAGCACAAGTATCAACACTACCTACAGTTATAAACCCATTAAAAATGTAAAAAGCAGTGAATGTGTAAGCTCTTGTGTCTGTTTATCATAGATAGGGAGCAGATAATAGTTTTTGTCAGGGAGAATAATTCTAAGTGTAGAATCTGAGCTGATTTCTGTTAGTTTTTATCAGGTCCTAAACCAGCAGAAAGTATCTGCTCAGGTGTAAATTTGCTTTCTTCAGCACCCATAGCTGCTTGAGGGATAGCCCAGCTTCTTCTCTGTCCAGGGAGTCCGGGAAGTGAGGTTTTGATTTTGAGTTATTGCGATCAGCAGCTGGGATTGAGATGGGTTAGCATGACAACCTGAATGATTACAAATCTTCTTTGGAGCCAACGTAGGCAAACTTTATTCCTGTGAGCATCTGGAACACTCCACCAAAATGTCTTTGTCACAACTCACTGTGGTTGATCCAGCCAGTGGCAAGCGTGCATTGATGGAGGGCCTGAGTAAGTACGGGCCGATATGGCCTAAGGAAGCTTAATGAAGTGCTGACACTTAAATGCTGGGTTCTTGTTTGCTTGCTTTTTATGAATATGCTTTTTTAGAGTCAAAAACCTTAAGGGTAATTGGGTTGCATCATAATGTGTGTTTAACAGTCTGGTCAAAGGAATGAAAACCTGAGCAGGGTTAGATATTATAATAGAGGAAGATAAAAGATTTCAGAAAAGAAGCTTGCTCAAATTTAGCAGTAGAGTTGATGCACTCAAAAGCTGTCGTGTTAACAGCCCTTAATCCTGATCTGACCTGTTCCAGGCGAGGAACACACTCAGTGAACTTTTTTCTTTAAACTTCAAACATGAGCTGCCTTTATGCCAATACAATATTTTCCGTGCTGTCTTTCTGAACCTTTCTGTATGCATTTGAGATTTCCAACATTGAGCTTTACACACGAGCAAATTTATTTTCAGATCTTGCAAAAGGAATGGCAGAGCAGCCTGGTGCTGCCCCAACTGAGAATCGTCCTTCTTGCCTGGACAAGCTTGCCAGACCCAGCAGCCTGCTGGTTTTTCCTTCTCACATCAGTCACTTCTTACAGCTGTTAGCAGAGACTTTCCAGAGTGCTTTTTCTCTCACCACCAGTTAATGTTCTGAGGGGAAAGTGAGTTTATATTCAAAGTTCCTATTCAGTCCCTCTTCTTGCCCCCAGTCATGTGTGTGTTCTCATTCACGCCTGCGTCTTTTGATACCTGTAACATGCCATGCCGTTCATGCGGGAAGAAATATTAATTGTACATGCATTTTGCTAGTTCCTTAGTATCTGAGGCCTTCTCAGGTTTTGATGGAACATCTTTAGATATTTTTTTGAATTCTAGCACAGCTGACCACTCTGGGAGCTTTCTGAGAAAGAAGAACATTTGGTATTACGAGCAAAGCAAAATTTGTGCTAGTAAGAGCCAATTACTGGGTGATAAGAAGCCCCAAAATACTAAAGTTGAGAGTCTAGATACATTTCTTCACAGGCCACTGTCAGCATCAACATTGATTTTGTCAGTCACGTAATGAAACACTTTTTCAAAAAGCAAATTGTAACATAGTTTGTGCTTACAATATTGGCATATCTCTGGAACAATGTTTTATTAGGCGTGCAAGCTGGAATTCAAGAAAGCTATTTTGATGAAAAGCGCTTATTAAACAGATACTAATACCTCTCTAACACCAGAGGATTAAAATGAAAAGGGAGAGGCGGGGGAGAAGTGTACTCACAGTGAACATTTTGGAGACCTACTTTGCTGTCTACACTAGAAGACTTTTTTTTTTTTTTAATTTCCTTGTGATGCAATCTTTTTTTTTCTGTCTTCTTTGTCTTGTTCCTTTGAAACAGAGAACTGGAGACTGCAGTGTTGTGTGACCCCTTGTATTAACTTGGACAAGTTCCAAGAAAACTTTCTCTGCTGGGAGATACAGTGCCAGTTTTCAGGTTCAATCTTTCATACTATCGAGGCTATAAAGATACTGTGAATTTCTGTGCATCTGACAGTTGTCTTTCCAATTCAATAAAGCAGTTACTAGCAACGGGTTAATTATTAATCCTCAAATTCAAAGCTTTCTAATCGTTTTGCTTTCTGTTTTTTAATGTAAACAGTCCTCTTGAGCCACTCTAGATAAATAACACGTAAAAAGGGTTAGAGTTTTCCACAGGGACTTTTAAACGGCAGCTTTCAGATGCTGAAGAATTAATTTAACTTCTTTCATATAAGAAATATTTAACAACCAAGACTAATTTTAGAAAAAGAGAGGTTACTAGAGTTGTGTCCTTTTAGGAAACTGATTCTTCTAATTTAAACACATTCCACAATTTGTTTTTAACCTATCAGTAACTTGATGATTTAAATCTTCGAATTCATGATGATCTCAAATGGCATGATAGATTAAAATAAGGACCGTAAAATCTTTCTTTACATTAAACAGTTTGGACCCATTGAGTCTTGGAAGACAACTCATTTTACATTGAATAGCCTTGTAGGGAATTTCAGAGATGACACAGATGTCAATTTAAACATTTTTGAAAAATATAAAAATTTTGAAAAACATGAAATGTTCTATCTTTCTAGCAGGAAGTAAATACTGTTATACTTTAATTTCTCAGTCCTCTTTGGTGGAACAGTAAAAACGCTGTGGAGGGTGGTAGAATGGAATTGGCTCTGTGTTTTGGAATATTTGATCCATGCAAATGTTCAATAACATATAATGAGCATAAGTGAGAAATCCAACCAGGAGCATAAAGAGAGGCTCATTCTTGCAATGAGCTCCATATGGATAGACATTTCTGCTTTTGCAGAACATCCCTATGATCAGCAGGTCCCTGCACAGTCCATGGGTCGACAGCACAGAGCTGACCACATCACCAAAATGAAGTGACAGCATGTCTCGATTGTTAAATGTTGTGTGATATTCATGATAATGAGGATAAAGCCTGTGATTATTTTGTTTCCATTAGCTGTTTCAGCTGTGTGCTTCATGGAGCTATTCTGACAGTCTTTATTTACTGTGTAGGATAGCACAGGCATAGGCTTGAATTTGGGTTGAAACCACTTAGGCCTAGCAGCAGTTAGGGAATGGCTGGTGGACAGCCTGGGGGGAGGGAGTATGGCAATAAGGAATACTATGACTAGAGGAGCATCTGAATCCTCTTTCCTTTATCCTGAGTCCTCTGAACTAACCACTGCCACATCAGTTCCAGTTCAGTCCAGTGAGTCTCTATCTAGCTGTGGAAGTCCACCAAACCTACAGGAATTTAATGTCTTTGAGGTTTTCTCTGTTGAATGGTAGTTACACAACAAGCTCAGAAGTTACTGTAAGCCTGATTTGTCTAAGAAAAAAGCCAATACTGTCATTTTGGAGCTGATACCAAGTCAAAACTAAACTTTCCAGAGACGTGAAATTTAGTCTGTTGTGTCTGTATTAGTGAGTGAATGTGGTGCCTTTCAGTTTGATTAGTTACATACTTTCTGGGGAGAAAAAAATAAAAATAGAAAGGGAAAAAAAATATTCATCAAAATTTGAAACATCTATGGTTGAAACAGTATCAATATTAATGAACTTTCATCGATTCATAGCATGGCTTGAGTTGGAAGGGACCTTAAAGATCACCTAGTTCCAACCCCCCTGCCGTGGGCTGGCTGCCACCCCCTGGATCAGGCTGCCCAGGGCCCACCCAGCCTGGCCTTGAGCACCTCCATGGATGGGGCACCCACAGCTCCTCTGGGCAGCCTGTGCCAGGGCCTCAGCACTCTGTTGAGTGGAAAATGTCCTCTAATATCTAACCTCAATCTCCCCTCTTTTAGCTTAAAACCATTCCCCCTTGTCCTATCACTGTCGGACCGTGTAAAATGTCAGTATCCCTTCTTTTATAAGCTCCCTTTTAGGTACTGGAAGGCTACAATGAGGTCTGCCCAGAGCTGCCTTTTCTTCCATCCTAACAAGCCCAGCTCCCTCAACCTTTCTTCACAGGAGATGTGCTCCAGCCCACTGAGCATCTTTGTGGCTTCCTCTGGACCAGCTCCAGCAGGTCCACATCTTTACTGTCCTGGGGGCCCCAGGCCTGGATGCAGCACTGCAGGTGGGACCTCACGAGGGCAGAGCAAAGAAGGACAATCCCCTCCCTCACCCTGCTGGCCACCCCTCTTTGGATGCAGCCCAGGGTGCAGTTGGCCTTCCAAACTTTCTGATTAATTAAAACACTGAAACTTCAGCTTCCTTTGACTTCAAGTCAGATTTTTTCCTTTTCATCTTTGGTCTTACCCTGGCAATCATTACACTGACTTTAAATTGTATCTGTTTATTAAAGTGGTTGGGTGCTAAAGCCTTCCATTCATTTCCAAGATTATGCCAGTTTTTGGGCCAGGTCAGGCACCACATCGTTTGATTGATGGTGCTAATACCTTATGCTCATGGAAGGTATTTAATCAGTCAAGAAACTAAGGAATACACCATAAGAAGAGTTTGGGGGTTAACTGCTGCTGCAGCCTTGCATCACAGAGCAAGGTGATCAGATCAGCAGCGGAAGCTGGGAAGCATCTGCTGCTGCAGGATGTATTTGTACGTTTAGGGGGTTGTAAGCACCCCAAGAGGAGCTTGGCAGTGGTACTGAAGTCATTGCTGCCTCTGGTGTAAAATGGGTCATGAAGTGAGTCATATTGTTCATTCATAAAATGAAACCAGTTTGCTGAGTTACATCTTTTTCTAAAATCTGATGCTACAGAAAACCTGTTGCATTTCCACTCTGTGCTGGGAAATCAGTGCAAATCCAAAGGAAGGTGTTATTATTATATCATCTAGTTCCAACCCCCCTGCCCTTCTGAGCAGTCACTTCTTGCTCCAGCTGTTTGGTGAGCAGCTGTGATTACCATCAAAGCCAGTAGCTTCATTTTGACAGTTGAGAATGCATTGATTCACGCAGCGGAGGTAGAATCCACATTACTCTGTCTAGACATGCTTTTAGTTGCAGTGTCTTGAAAAAACAATATAGTTTTGTACAAACAGAAATATGTCAGGTAGTGTCTGGATATAATTGTGGAAAGGGGCTGCATAGCCATTTGATTGCGATGGTGACACGTGAAATCAGAACTTGGTGGCAGATGCTAATGAATGGGCTGACACCTTCCTCTGCGGTAAAGCTGTGCTTTTAAAATGCATACTTGCTTGTAGCATGCGTTTGAATGATGCACATGGGCACTGAAGCTCCCAGTTACTCTGTTTACATACATTTCTGAACACTGAATATTTCACAAATACATTCAAATATGATGTAATATATTCCGGAGATGTATTACTTATTCTGGAAAGGATTCAACATATATTAGCTAAGAGGATTCCTCTATTTTTTTTTTTTCTTTTGTTTGTACTTTCAGTGAAGTACTCTGTAAGTTTTCACGTACTTCTTCCTTCTTAACCACCATATGGAGAAGCCACAATGTTGGCATGAAGTTATCTCCCAGCAAGAGTGCCAGTGGAGTGTTATTTTGCTGCGTTGTTTAATACAGGAAACTGCTTTATGTTCTGTCTGTAATTCCAGCTTTTCTGCATGTTTGTTTTTGGATTCAGAATGTTAGCATTGGTGGTTTATTCTGCATTTTGAAATGCCTTATATAAAGGATAATTATATAATTAAATATTTCCTGTTGATCTTGTATTTTTTTTTAATTGTCTCTTTGCGTATCCATTTTCTGTGGCAGATATTGAAGGATAATTATTCTAGGAAAAGCTGCAACACAGAAATTCCCACTTTATGTCTGAAAGTCTTCATTTGTATTTTTCAGAGAGAATTCTTTGAAACTTTTTACTAGTGCTAACATTAAGATCTAGCTTAGCCCTGTAACGGAAAGCAAAGCTGTCAGTTAAGGTCAAGTACTGATTTTCTGCTAAAGACAGGCAAGACGAGAATGGAGTGGTATTTCCACATCCCACTTTGTTTCCTGGCTTACTGACTGAGCAAATTTGATTTGAGAAGTAACAGAGATGAAGTATAAAGGCTTCAAAGTCCTTTTAAATAATAATAGCCAACATTTTTATAGCTTACCGTAGATAAAATCCTGGCAGTGTTGAGGTCAGCATTAAAAGTCCCTCTGACTTCAGTAGAGCCAGGATTTTGCAGATGGTGCTGGAAGCACAGTCAGGACGTTCATTGATTCTCCATTGCCCTGTCTAAGAGGTGGGTAAGTTTTATTACCTCTAACTTGCAGACCGAGGTAGCAAGATGAAATGACTTGGTCCAGGCCTCACAGAGCATTGGTCAGCACTGGGGCAGTCATTTGGGGTTTCAGATGTCTCAGCAGTCAGTTTATGCTTGACAACATCTTTTATAGAACATTTTTGCACGGTGTCCCTACATATTAGTTTGATACTCCGTAATTTGGTCTTGTTTTTGCTTGCACATCTTTTCGCTAACCTTTTCATTTATCGTGTACTGCTCCGGCAGATTTTTTGCCCTCGTTAATTTACAGGGGTTCTATTTCTGGCCATCAGATTTCCTCTCCTCCTTTTATGGCCGTAACAGAGCCCACTTGTAAATCATCCCTCGTACTGCGCTGGCTGCCTTCTTTCTGCAGAACATGAGCGAGTCTGTCCTGTCAGTATTATGCACTGACATTTAACAGATGTATTTTCATTGTTCCAGAAGTACTCTTTTATTAACATTTTGATATGGTTTTGTTATTCCTAGGCACTTAACTCTTGAAAATAACTTTACCAGCCTCCAGTGTCTCTTTGTAAACATAATAGATGTATTCTAATATGTGTGAATATTTGTTGAAATATTTTCCCTTCATGTGGAAATAATCTGTACAAGCTTAATTTTTAAATTGCTGCCAGTTGAAGACAATTAATTGGGTGATATGAAATTCATTTATCTCTCCTTGTTGTATATTGCATTTTACACAAAAACTTGTATTACTCACATAACAAAGACATCATCTGAACAATGGTGGACAAGCTGGCCATATCCAACATCTTACACTGTGCTTCTGCTATCTTTCTAAATTTCCTATTCATTTCCCCAGTCTGTTACTTGTTGTACTTGTTCCCAGCCAGTGTAATGCTGGCTTCTTTCCTCTATCAAATTAGATCTGTTGGAGTACTGTGGCATGTATTGTGATTTAATAGTCATTAACTGGTTTTCTCGGTGGATAAAGAAAGGCTGGCACATCCGAACCACAGCATCCCTCTCCTTTCTCTTCTCCCCATTTGCTCCCCTTGAGCCTCAGGCTTTTCACCAGCTGGGGTCTTATCCGCATGCCCTGTGATTTGGGGTGCAGGTTTGTCACTCAGTAAAAGAAAGTACCCATTTCTTCCAGAACTGTGGCAAGTGATTTTGTAACCTTGTCAGATGGCTCGGGGTGAGTGATCTGAATCACAGTTTGAAACAAATTTACTTATATAAAGCACTCATCTCTGTCTAGTAGTCCTTGACATCTTGTTTTTCACATGCACAGCAAAGTTATACTGAAGTTTGCAAGTTTAATTCTTTACAAGAAAATGACAAAATGTGCCAGCTTGCCAAGTAAATTGTCATTTGCTTTCTGCTAAGCATTATAATCAGTTTTGGCCCCAACATGGAACCTTGTACCTAAGTTCTCCTCAGTTTTTATCTGTGACAAATTCAAAATCCAAGTAGTATCTCTCTCTGGGTTCTGAGTGGGAAATCATTGACCTTTCCCAAGATTTCAGTGGATCTTTCTGAAGATTTCAGTGCGATCTTAGTTTCCAAAAATCTTTGGGACAAATAATTCTGTGTGATTTCTGCTAATGTGGTGGCAATTGTTTTTAGAGTTGCCAACTTTTGCTAGCACCTTGGGTTGCTGTTGTTTCCAGTGCAGCTGCTTGATCCACACTTGAGCTCTAGTGTAAAACTCACCAAAATCTGTATCCAAACTATTGCTTCTTAGCCTACCTTTGCCTTTGTCACCACATCACTGTTTCTCATTTATTTCCAGGAGGGAAAGGCAGAGGAGGAGCTGCCATCTGTCTGACCAGCTTAATTCAGTATATGTTCAGTGGCTGTACTGGGCTATTCATTTTAAGTGCTATTATCCACTGTTCATTTAGGCATCGCTGACATACTATCACTGGGTCACATATATTTAAATGCTAATAGTTGCTAAAATGGTAAGCACCCCCTAGCTGTGCAGTTTATTACTGGAAGGATAGCATGGATTAGCACTATTGCCTTATCTGTTTGAGTAATCTGTAGGTTACTTTGAATAAAAAATGGGAACATACTTTTGTAACCTAAATATACCTAGGGAAATACCAGTCATACCTGCATCCAGAAATTTTGGAAATGCATCGAGAGAGGTACAAACTCTGATATTCAGTGAATCCTCAGGTGCCTGTAATATTGACTAGTATGTAACAAAAGGTGATAGTAGGGTTCATTCAAAAATTTTGAATGTTCAAGGATGCTTGATTCAGTGAATTGCCACTGACATCCAAGGGTGTTTGCTTTTTATGGAGGAATTCAGCATTACTGGAACACTATTTCCATCAGCTCTTGCTATTCCTGCATTGTGTCTGCACTGTGAACAGGCCAGATGGTGCCTTGCTGCATGTGAGCAAAGCAATAATTGCAGTTCTTAAAGTGAATGACTACATTCTGCAGCATGACACCAATTTTATATGAAAATGAGTCCCTGTGTATTGACAGACACCCGTGGCCCACAGAGTGGGAGTGGTCTTGCATTGTGGCTACTCCCTCCTATTCTTCCTTATGTCCATTAACAAATGTCTCTGTAAATGAGGGCCTTTTGAAGAGATGTTGGCTTGCGGCGGTGTTTCTGAAATTATTCTCCCTCCTCCCCAAGGCTGTGTGTCTGAGGATTCTGACAACTTGCTTACGGTGTTATGAAAAGGCATTGAGTTTAATAAGCTATTCTGTGTTTTTATTGGTGGAGCTGGAGATGATTTTGCTGTCATTTACCCTTTTATTCCCAAACATGTGTTTTTAAACTCTACACAAAGTTGTTTCTGGCTCCCAAATAATTCTACCAAGTTTAGTGCTAAGTGCATTTTTGCTCCCCACATTCCCCTCAGTGGCTCTTCTGCCAGAAATCCCATCACTGATCTCCTTAGAAATGAAAAGCGTCCATCCTCTCCTTCCTTCCCTTGCTCTACTCTTTTCACTTTGCACTTCTTGCTGTCGTTTTCTCCTCTCACCCTTCTCTCTGAAATCACAGTGTTCAGCCACCTGGTCTCTCTGTCTCCGTCTGGCCCCGCTTTCCTTCCCCAGGTCTTGCTTTCTTGAGGTCCAAGGCTTGCATCTAGGGGGAGGAAATGGGGAGGCAGGTTGTCAGCTCCAGCAGCTCTTAATAGGAGAGGGCTGGAAATTGGGGAGGGGAGAGGGGCTATGGGGGAAGGTTGCTAGGGATTAGGTTTCCATCTGCCACTCTCTCATCAGGCCGTACTTTGGTCCTGTGCTGCCAGTGCTCCCTTCTTTTGCTGACATGGCCCTCGTGTTGAAAAGAAGGAAGAAAGTGTGGGCTTTTGTTTGTTTAAAAGCATAAAAGCAAGAGGGAATTAGGCTCATTAGTCCTTCGTTATTAGGCACCACTGACTGCAGGGAGTAAGCTTGAGTAAATGGAGGCTAGCAGAACTGTAAAATCATTCAAGAGCAGCATTTAAAAGGAAGCGTAAAGTCCATTTTTCCTTTCTGCAAATTTGAGAAACACAAAAACCAGACGATTTTACCTCAGAGTGTCAAAATTGAAAGCTCTCCTATGGACAATTTATTGAATCACCAGTTGCTTTTTTTCCCTCTCACTGGTTTTCCAAAGAATGTGAAGAGTTTTTAAACCACAATTTTGATTAATGGTTGGATCTGCTTTGCAGTGTGCCTTTCAGTTCAGATTGGCAATTGCAGTATGACTTCTAAGAGTGAATTTATTACTTTATATGAGCACTGTAAAGTATCTGCTATATGTATAAAACTACATATATCTGAAGTCCATGATCATAACTATTTGAGAGTAGTGTTCTGTTTTTCGGAATTTGTTTATTGGAATGTTGTTTTATTTGGGTGTCAAGCTTCTATTTTCATATTCTTGGCTTAATTTTGATCAATGCTGTGCAAGAAGGCAGATTTGATTCTATGCTATCTGCTCTGATTTAAAAAAAAAAAATAGCCTTCTTGATTTTAATTTTAGAAACAAGATTCCTCTCGACAAGTTACTGGTTTGACCATACTTAGGGATAGATTTGGTGCTGAGGGGGCTTAGTTAACATGATCTTTATGATACAGGGTGTCTACATGCAGAATGTAAGTCATTTGTTATGAAATATAGAATAATACAAATTTTGAGATAAATGGAGAAAGCAGCTACTGGCAGCCTGAAAATTCAGAGGCAAACTAGTGATGTCTGTTACTGGTGCTGCTGTTTTGATTTAGTTGTCACTGTGCAAAGGAAATATTACCTCAAGAAAACAGTAATTAGTACCTCCATAGTTTTATACATATACATGTTTTATGAATATGAGTGGTTTAGAAACAAGAGCAATGACCATAGTTTGAAAACTGATCATGTGTAATACGGATGGCTTGGAAACTGAGGCACGGGAACCGTCTGTGGTCTGTACTGTGCAGAGCTAGGAGTCAAGGTGAATTATTCTAAGCCCCACTTCTTGGGGCATTTACAAATGTGGTAGGACACAGTTGGACAGGAGGGAGTGTGTCTAGTAACGTACAGTAAGTGCTGCCAGACGCTTGTGGAAAAGATACAAATACAGCGCTTCCTCCAAATACCTCAGAGCATGACAGCCATGGCATCAAGCCCAGGAGCATTGGGAAGGTTGGGAACATCTTCCAGACCATAATCTCTCTGCTTGCCCTGCCCGTTGGACTAGAAAAGCACTCATGCAACTTGGACGAGTGCTGTGTATTTGTGGCTTCAGCAATGTCACCACATTTGGGTGCTGGCACCACGTGCAGGATGGATAACCAGGGCGTTGCAAGACACAGGACCATCGTCACAGCCAGCTCTACTTCTGCTGTTCTGTGACTGATAGTGTCTTCCAAGCTGCTGGCAGGCCTTTTCTCTCATGTGTGCATGTGGAAAGACAATTTGCATCAAAAATGCTGTTCGGTTAGGATGGCAGCAGGTGCAGGTGTTCTCTTGCATGTAGGACACGTAGAAAAGAAAAATGGGCACTGGATTTCAGCTCATGGACAGCACTATGGTTTTCCACTAATTTGGTTTTGAAAATAATCAGTTTGAAAGTTTTGTTATAAATGAGATAATTGCTCCTGACATTCTTTGAAATTATGAGCATGAGTGTTTGTCATTAGGATGGATGTCTGTGTGAGCTTTACCATATTTTAGATGGTTTATCTGCTCTTGAAGAAACCATTTTCAGTGAAGACATTTTCACACAGGGCTTTAAGACAGATAAGAGGAAAACACAGTTGTTTACAGTACTTGTAACAACACCTTTGCTGATATGTCTCATTTTTGAGAATCCTTTTATCTACATGTCTGAAATTAAATTAGGGCTCCATTACTAAAATTAGACAGAAGAGTCATTGAATTAGAAGTGCTTTCTATCTGATCCTTAACTGAATGAAAGGAGGTTCTTTTGATAAAACTGTAATAGAATTAAATGCTCTACATCTCATCTCCTGAAATCTTATGGATGGAATATTAACTGTATTATATCCACCAAGCTAACAACACCTTGAAGGGTGGATTAGAATTTTCTGGACAGGGAAATAAGATTTCTGTGATTGAGAGAGATTAGTCATTCAGCCTGGGATTACCGTCGCGTACTGGATTTTTGTTCAAGGTAGTCTTTCCTCTGCACCTTACGCAGACAGAACCCCTATTGTATTCAGCACAAGTTTTACTTGTTTGAGGCAGCATGCTTGCTCTAAACTGAAGTGGATGACGCTGATGCTTAATACAAAGCTTGTGCAAAAGCATTTTTGCTAATTGGCACCATAGCATTCAGCATCATCCAGCTCTGGCATCGTAAGAACTTCAGGAATAAATCCACTTTTTGGCACTAAATATTTGTATGTTTCTAAAATGGTTGATTTTTTACTTCAGAAACCCTCCATAGCTGAATCTCAGCAAGGTTCTCTTCTGCTGAGGTCTCTGGCACAGAAACGTAGATGGAATGAATCTTCAGCAGAGGTTGTGCAAGGGAAGGGCAGCAATCCCAAGAGCATCTATGTCTTTAATGGGTCTGAGCTTGAGCACTGAACAGAAACATCAGAAAATAGTATGCAAACTTTACATTTCACAGTGGGATATGCCCTATTGCCTTGCAAACAGTTATTCTACTATTAAAAAGCAATTTCTTCTTTGTCAGAACCACAATAAATGGGTGTGTTTCTCCATAATTTAAAAGCTAGCAAGACCAAATGTCTTCAGTGCAGTTTAGCACATCTTCCCCTTAAGAAGCCAGAGCTTCCCCATGCTGTTGGGGTTGATGGAAGGCCCTGGCCAAAGGTATTGATAAGTGATGGAAAAGTGACTTTTTTCAAACAGTTTGACTCTCTCCCTGTGCCTCCCACACGGTCTGACATTACTGGGAGCTGGGGTTGTGCAGCAGGATATTGGATGGGAAGGAGTTTTCTTTGGAAACAGTTTAGTCGCTTACCGCTGTTGTAAATGACCGCTGTTGGACAAAACTGATTTTCATGTCAACAGGATATGATCAATTTTCTATGTACCCTAACATTCAGAAATTAAAATGAACAGAATAAAAAGTCATTTCATTGCCACCACTGTAATAATTGACTTTTTCTTGGGGTGTGAAATATACATTTGAATATATCTCTTTGAATATATCTATGATTTTTTTCTTTGAGATATACAAGTATAATCAGCATTTGTGCTTCTTAGAAACAAAATGGCGTAGGAGAGAAAGCTGGTGTTTAAATTTCTTTCCCTAAATCAGGTCATTTCTCCACCAAAAAAAAAAAAGTCTAACTGCATTGAGGTTATTTTAGCATGATGCAATATATTCTGTAATGTGAGCAAGTCTCTTTCATGTCTTGTGTGTCATTTTTAGAAACAGAACTGCAGAGAAGTATCTTTGAAAAATGCTAGGATATTTGCAGTTTTTGTGACCTTCTTTTATTAGTGTTCAAGCTGTTATATCTTTTATGTCAGCAGTTCCCAAACTTGCCTGTGTTGGACTCCCTCCTCCCTTCCAGCCTTGAAGCATGGTTTCCAGCTGCAAGTTGGAGTGCTGCTCTTGAGTTACAATGGCCCTTGTAGCCCTGTTCATGAGAGTCTGAATCCCAGGTGGGCTTGTGAACCCATGTTCAGACCTGATGTCCTGTGCAACCTGGCCTTGCTTTTGGCTGTCTGTCACAAAAAGTGACAAACGTGATGTTTACCAAACATGCAAAGGTCCAGACCTGTATGAAGGTGGAGTGTAATAATAGGTTGAACCCATCTTATTTTAATTTTACATTTGATCTTAAGAAATAAGACTTTAGGTAAAAGGCTGATTACTGAAAGTGAAGTTGCTCCTTTCATCTCTTTTTAGGTTGGAAGAGACTTGAAATGGTAAAGGATAGTGAAGTTCACAAAGAGACAGGATGTGACTGGAAATACTTCCTCGTTCACAGTGAAGCACTGATCTGAAGAGGAAGTGTTTGCAGGGTGGATTAAAGTCTGCATGTATATTTAGCCAAAGGCTCCCATGGCAAAGGGGGCAGTGACCGGAGGGGTGAGGGAGTGCAGCATGGCAGCAGGGGAGAGCCCAGCTTCTGGGCGGGCTGAGCGCTGATGGGAGGGTCTGGCCCCAAAACACTTCTCTTACTTGCCTGGTGCCATTTCAACATACTTCAGAAAATCCTATTTTTCATATATGTTTCAGCGAAGGCTATCAAAGTGCTTTGCAATTACAATGTTTTAACTGATTTGTATCATCTGTGAGGCCGGTACTGATGCACCTATTTTGCAGGTAAAGTTGAACCTGAAGCACATAGGTGTGACCACTATTTGAAATAAGTGAGTGATGGAACTGCAGCAGAAATTTGAAGTCGAAACTCAGTTTTGTTAAACCAGGTATATAAATAGGGGATCCCAAAACAAAGGGGTTAAAAGGTAGCCTGTGAATTAAAAGCTGTTTATAAACATAATATTCTGCTTTTTATATATGTATCATATATATTAATATTTCTGACTTCTGGATTGTTCATTTGGAGAAAAGAAGCTAGCTTTATTTTTTTTTATTTTTTTATTTTTTTTAATGCAGTGTTTTCTGGAATGGTTGACCCAGAATATGCATTTTTTGTGACATTGACTCCACTTAACTCCACTAAAAGAAATCTGTGCATCTGACATTGTAATAGGAAAACCTGCACTGCATTTCTCTTCGAAATGCTGCTGAACACAGTTTTTCTCTAGATATTTTTTCGTGAGTATGTGATAGCTATATCAGTCTTTCTATATTACTCATTTTGACAGATTAGCTTTTTGGTGGGAATTTTCAGTGGATTGAATCTTTCTGTAAACAAATACTTAATAAATTAGAAGTTGACTAACAGGCAGTGATGACTAAATTATACTGTAGAAAATATTATTCTGACAATAATTGTAAGAGTAATCTGAGTGGTCACTTTCCACACATTGCTGTTAGCAGCAAACTGACTAAACAACAAACACTCCCTCCCCTCCGTATATTTTTACCAGTTTCCGAAAGAAGTAATGTCAAGCGAAGAACAAGCAGGCTTCTGGTTTCTAAAAGCAGCTTCCACTGCTTACAGTAGTTGTTGTATTTGGGTCTTTAGTCATTTGTTGGCTTTCAGGTGTCATTTTTCCTGTATGTATAGAGATCATTTTACCTCTCAGAGTACCAAGAACATATATATGCTGAAGGCAATATTTGACATATAAAAATTGAAGTAAGGAAAAAAAGCCTAGCAAATGAAACTAGGGCTCGGAAGTGCTGAGGAATGATAAAAACATTGCATTACATTTCAAAACACAAGAGTTGTTTGTTTGTTTGTTTTTTGTTTTAATAACAAGAATATGTCAGACTAGGCTTTTTTTCCCTGTTAAAACCTATCATAGGACTAACAGAACAGGTAGTGCTATTCAAGCAAAATATATGCAAATTTCTGAACGCTTGCAGTTGATTCCTTTTTCCTCCTTGCTAAGTCTTCTAAGTTGATTAGTAATAAATCACTTTTAAGCCAGGCATAGGAGAGTATTGTACAGAAGGAAATGCAAGGATGACAACTCATTTACTGGCTTAGCACACCAACATGTTGGGCATATTGCCATTAGTCATCTTGAGTGTAGAGTTCAGTTCAAAGAGATGCTTGTCAATGAATTTCCAAAAGGATGTGTTACTCATTTCCATAACGATGCTGGTGGTGATTGCACACTCAGAAGAAACTGGATCTTCTTCTTTGTTCTTGCTTTGACATGGGAAATATGATATATACAAACTAGGCACTGTGGTATTAAGATTAATGAATAACTGTACATTGTTGTCTAGCAAGAAGAAAGTTGAAAGCACACTTTAAAGAACTCCCAGCCTTGTCCAGGTTTTGCCAGGTGCTTTGCTTTCTGTGTGAACTCTTGCTCTGTATTACCAAGGAGAATGTACCCTGATTTGTTGGCTGGATCAGCATCATCCAGATGGCCTCTCTGGGGCTGCAGCAAGTCAGAATAAACTGAGGAAGGTTAATTATGCTGAGGAAGCTGAGAAAGTGCTGGGCCCTAAGAGATAACGCAGCCCCTGGCACTTGTGGAGAGTGTTCACATCTGTCCAGCATCCTTAGTGCTCTCCCTTGAAAGAAGGGCAGTGTCAATGCACTGTCATTGAGTAATGGCTCTTAATAAGCCTTAACTGGGTGACAGCTCTGATGGCTGTCTGTTTTTAAATGCCTCTTCTCACCCTGATATTTAAATGGAAATTATGTCCATTTCCCATGTATTTTAGAAGGTTAAGAACAGCAATAGTGAAAGGAGGAGGAACACCTGCAGTCTTCACAAGTGAGTGTATGAGCAGATAACTGCTGTGGTTTGCCTCTTCAGCTTCAGGGGCAGCTTTTCTCTATGCAGGAAATGAGTTTTTCACACAATTTAGAAAGTAAGTGAGTTGGGGGGCATTCCTGTCTCTTGTAGGCCAGAAGGTGCCATTCTTGAACTGCAGGTCTTCCTATTTTGGTAGTTTAATGCAGACATGGTTGTTGGGAGAATCTAGCTATGGGTGAATCCCAGAAAGCCTTGAAGCATGCAGGCAAAGGCCCTTGACTGGGCCCTAGGTTAACTGGAGAGAAGAGAGGTTCTAGAAGGATTTCTGAAATATTTGTAAATGCGTCACAGGGAAAAAAAAATGAAATCCCTAGAATCTGAATTTCATCCTGTCTCCTGGGAGAGAATGTTCTAGCTACTTTCTTACCCCCACTTGCCAGCCCGAGGTGTTCTGATCATCCTGCAGGAGAGGGATAAATCTCCCTTTTATAGAGCCATTATTGTCAGTGGCAGGAAGTGGTGTTGTCATCAGAAAGCATTTAGAAGATATCCTTTCAGAAAACAACACATCTTTAATTTTTCAAGAGGAAGATTCCTTGCCAGTGGAGAGGAAGGAGTGGCTGCAGGCTGAGTAGATGTGGAGGAAAAATCCTGATAAAGTCCCCACTGTGTTTTGTCAAAAGACATTTTACTTGGTCTGATTCAGCAGCTTCTCAGGTGGCTAGGTCTTGTGTGGCCATGATACTCGTCGGCCTTGGTGCCCCAGGTATTGCTGAGTGTTGGAAATGAGTAAGCCTACACATGTACTTTGCGTTGCATAGGTTCTACTTTGATAGTTCTACTGTATTTGTATAAAGTCTTACTAGATGAAGTAAATTTCTACTACTTTTTCAAATGCGTCAGTAAAATTAACTCTTTTTAGATATGATTCTATCTCTGAAGTCTTTTTTTCCAAATTGAAAATCAAAGCAAATACTATCTTCTCCTTAATCTTTGTATTCAGCACTTTGTATTTTAGTTTATTTGTTTTGACAACTTTTTCTATACCAATGAACCCACAAGCATTTGTAACTTCCCTAACAGAACTGTTTTCTTCCTCAGATAATGCGGAACGTTTTTTTCCTGTAGAAGCACTTAATCAAAAATTGATTATACCAAACTGACTAAAAATGTCCGGGTGAGCTTGAATCTGAAGAATTCCCAATACAGAGAATGGAAATCAAGTGCAGCTGGATCAATGTGACTCCTTTTCTCAGTTATTTATACAAGTAATAGGAACTAGGCTATGCTAATAAGCAAGTCAGCCTTTGAAGTACAAAGCATATGCAAATATGTAAGCCAAAATTTGGAGTTTGGAATGTAATTAAATGAGCAGAAGAAATACTGAGGATGCAGAAAAGTTATATGACTGTGGCCCACTTTCCAAGTGGAATTTACTGCACTTTTTGAAGTCTGTCTTCAAGTCCCAAATTATTTTCATACTTCTGATTGTAATTTCAGTTGTTAAACAATACTGTGAATAATTTTGGTTCATGGATATACCTTCTGCATATTAGTGTTTATACATCCTGCCTGCTGTTTATGTAAATAAGGGACTTTTGCACTTAGTTTTGCAATACTCAGATCTTAACAAGCACAGCAGTTTTAGGAATGCTGAAACCTCCATCATTTTGCTCTATAAATTCTCATAACTTCTTTCCAGCAGCAGCACTGAGCCAACATACTCACCAGCATTAGGGGAAGTTTAAAGGGAAAGGCTGGCACAGGCCTAGAGGCGTGGATAGATGAACGATAAGCACATGGAGTTGGAAGATTAGGAACATGAAAAAAATGTACTCGTGGATGGATAAAAATATTTGTTAAAGTAGAAAAAGCCAATAGAGAGAGTACAGAAAAAGAGAAAATAGGAGGGCAACAAGGGATATTTTAAACACTTGAGCAGTAGCAGAAAGGAGTAGTGAAGTTAAAGAAACCTATCATTTTAGCGGTAGGGAGCTGGTATGTACTTTCAAAGGATCCAAAGCCGATGCTGGCCTTTTCTTTTTGATTGTAAGGAGGTTCTACATTTTAGTTGTCCTTTGAAATCCATACGTGCTTTAGCTGAAAGTTTTATGTTGCTTCGAAGTGTCCAGTTCTGAACTTTTAGGGAGCATGCCGCAAGAGGTAGTTACAGAATAGCTCTGCTCTCATAAATAATGACAATTAACGAGTGAAGGTCAGTGCTCTGTAATGTGGGACAGAGCACACCGCACATTATCCAGGACATAAGAGAAGTTATTCTGGGAGAACAGAGTTTGTAATACGTGGTGCCACTAATGGTATTGCTCATGTAGGCAGGTGTTGCAGTATTAGGCTGTATAAACATAAAATCTAAACATAAAATCTTGAGGATGAGGTCATAAGTAATACTGTTAGGGTGGTACCAGATTTGATTCAGAGTATGTGCTTGGATGCTTGGACATACCACTGGATTTCTTGAGTGCATTCACCCATACACCAGTGGTAGAGTGTAGTGGCAGGTTTTGAAGGCAGCATCTGATTGCAGTGAAGGGAATAGCTTGGGAAGTATATTTTCAGTATATTAGTCATTGTTTTGCAGGACTGTTGATGACAAAATACTGGTGTTTTGGTTTGTAGTATAAAATTTCTTACATGACAGATGGAACTAACAAAAAAGAAAAAAAAAATAAAGAAAAAAATACACCTTATCTTAGAGGGAAAAGCTACAGAGTACCTTGACACTTCCCAGATGCTCTTCTGCATGTTGTTTATTTGATTTAAAAAAAAAAAAAACTTTCAAAAATTTGAAACAGATTAGGATGAGTGTATGTCCCATTTATATGCCTCCAACTTGTTACTAGCAGAATATATAATAATAGTAATTGTATATAAAGTACTCTGTGCAATGCAAATTTATAGATTATTTCAAGAGGCGATCCTCCGTAACGAAAAGGGTCTTCAGAAATCAGATCAAAATCTTTTTTTACCTCCAGAGGAGTCAAGTGCTCCAAATTAACTATTTTTAGCACTTCAGCAAGTACAGAAAGAATATAAACCAGGAAAGTAGAAACCCATTGATTTTAAATAATAAGAGCAACTTAGAAAATACTTGTATCCAAAATAAATTCATTGGTGTTGGTATATATTATTTAAAATATGCTTTGGATCCTGCATGTTACAACTCTTACTAGCATTTCCTACTTCTGATTCCTGCTTAGCACAGGTAACAAAAGTAGCTGGTAAAGGCTGGGAGGAAATGATCATGTTCAGCACGGCACACCTGCAGTCCCCTTATAAACTTAGTTTGCATCCTGTTTTTTTAAGCAGGTAATGACTGAGTGCTTCACACTGAAAACAGAGCTTTGAAGGTGTGGTATTTTAGCTTCTCTTTTCTGGGACTGGCGTATGTTCTGACTAGACGTGTCTTTTGTAGTCAGATTTTTTAATTGCCCGAGTGCCCATAATGCTCAAGCTGGGACTGGGAACCTCATGAGATAATCACTGCACAAACAAGCATTTACCACTTAAGAAAGGCTTTTTCATCCTTATTCTATGTCCTGCATAGTACAGAATACTTTTGCTGGCAGAAGTGAACATGTTTGAAGATTACCCTTTCATGAAATTTCTTGCTTTCATTTGCTCTCTGCTCAGCAAAGTCATCTGGGTGTGTGCTGCACAGTGTGGCTTTGGCCATAGTTATTTTGCTGAGGAAATTTACCAAAAGCTGCAGGTTTTTCAAGAATGCAGCGAATGTGTTGAGGTTTCAGTTCATACGTGCACAAACTGTGTATGATTCCCCCGTGGAAGAAATATCATTTGTGTGTTAAGATGCTGTTCAGAAATGGCTCCTGTGTTCCCTGTGTTCCAGGAGTGACTGCTGGCTCAGGCAAGCTGTCTAGTCCACGTGGCTGGTATTGTTTGGAGCCGTTTCG
>VXAV01010990.1:198528-212861 GCA_013399715.1 Alectura lathami | reverse complement strand
TTGATTTAAACCTAAAGGGCAATGCACTTAACATTTACAAAGAGGGATATATTTTTTAGCTCTCCACCATTTGGTAAGATGGTGGAATAAATGTCATACAAGGCAACCAATTCATGCGAAATTAGTAGGTTGAGCTTATAGAAATGAAGTTCTTTCCATACAAGTACAAAATCAACAGAGAAGAATGGATATTACAGTAAGTTCAAAGGCATTTCACAGCGATGCAGAAAGTGAATCTGTAGACTGTCATGTGGAACAGAAGTGGAAAGAAGGATCCCAAACCCACGAGACAAGGAAGAACAGGAAGCAAGGTAGACCCTTAAAGGTTAGTTTTCCTCAGTAGAGACCTGGCACTACTAGGCACGTGTGGGGTTCTGTGCTGTTGGTTGTATTTTAAAACGGCTTGGAAAAAAGTGATGAAGGTAATATTGGCTGATGCTATTAAGATTCTCAGAGTAATAAAAAGCTGGTAAAAAAGAGGTAGAGTATGACCTTATAGTACTGACCACAGAGTGACTGCTGAATTTTACTGTGGATGTGCAAAATGATGAATCTGTGGAAAATAACCACAAATATTCACTTCAAATATGCACTGATTTTGAGTCCACTTGACAATGAGATCTCATAACGGACATGGTCCTATGAAAAGCATCAAGTTTTGGTTTCTCAGCAGACAAACATGCAAGCTGGATATTAGGAAATACGAAGAAAAACTGAGAGAATGAGAACATTTCTAGGTCTGTGCACCACCTGCATCTTGAGTTCTGTGAACCATGTACAGAGAAGAGCAGAAAAAATTATCAAAGTTATGGAATGACTTCTGTATAGGAAAGGATCAGTGGGACTGAGGAGGAGAAGTATAGAGATCTGTAATGGTGCACAGACAAGATGAATAGGGATGGATATTTGTTATTTGTCATAACAAAAGCATCAAGAGATATTAAGTAATTGGGTATTGGTTCAAAACAATGATGGAAAGGTGGTTTTTCAGAGAATGTATGACTAAACTGTGGAATACGTTACTGCAAGAGCAGGTTGATGCCAGGTCTTTGTATGGTTTCAGAAACCGATGGTACAAATTCATAGATGAGAAATCCTTTATGGGGTATTAAATGCAGATACCACCTACATCAGCTACTGAGCTGATTTAGGTGCCAGAAGCTTGGAGAGCAAGGTATGACAGCAGCAAAACACTATTCTTACTCTTCCCTAACCATCCACTTTTAGCCACTAACGCAAGCAAGATGCTGGGCTAGGTGAGCTCTGTCTGATGCTGTAGGGACCCAGTCCCTATGATGCCAGTCACGTAAGGACCCCTGTTTTGGTTCGGGATAGCAATTGTATCAAGTGGGATGGTGTGGAGCAGTATTGTGTAGTTTGGGTTTGTTTCTGTGGTAGCCAAACAACTAAAATGATTAACAAGCTAGAAGGAACATTTTGGCTGATAAAATCAGATTAATGACTATATGATGGGCAGCAAGTACAAAGGAAGCTGGTGATGGCTGATAAAGCCTCTGGACTGTCTTACCTGTTACTGTGTGGTACAATGGTTACAAAGGTATGGGAACAATAGTGGTGTCTGGGAGCTGAACATGAGCTGAACATATAGTTCCAAAAATATCTAGTGGTGTAAACATCACAGGGGAGGCAATTTTAGCTATGTTAAGGAGCATCAGTAGAAATAACAAGACCCGAAGGGAAAAATAACACACATTCATGAAATTAAAAGACCATTACATAACACACAGGGGGATTGAGACAAGGTCTCACAGGCAGCTTGTAATTCTGGTATTTGTTAACTTTCATGTGTATCTGTGTGAGCATAAAGTACTTTTAATGTAGAATTTTCTTTTCCAATTTTCATGAAGAGCAAAATGGATGTCTTGCTGGTTGTTTCAGAGGTGGGATCAGGGGTGGCAACCTGCAGGGACCCTGTGAGGCTGAGAAGGAAGAAAGGCAGGCTTTGCAAACCAGTGTATGAAATGTGGGTCACAAAGGCCAAGCAGCCTCAGGAGGCAGAGCTTGCTGCCTCCTGGCTCAGGGAAAATCTGCTTTTAATGGCTGGTCCTGCTTGACTGGACTGAGTCATTTCCAGCACACGCATGGAAAAAAAATAAAAATAAAAAAAAGTGTGTGTATTCTGAGGTGTGAGTCCTGCATGGGGCTAACAGCACCCCTGCACCTTGGCAGTCAAAGCTGCCTCTCAGTGATGGCAGCTAATGGCAAGAGGGCAATGGGTCTTGCTTAAAAAAAGGGAAGTGATCCTGAGAATTTAAGGTGGTTTAAATTGGTTTGTTAACTCACAGCTGAAAGCAGTTTTGTCCTGCTATGTACCAGGCAACCTTAATGATCAGCAGTATCATCAAGCCTAGCCCTAATGATTTTCTTGGCCCTTTCTCAGTCATGTCTCTGCTGGCTATCTCTGTGATGCTCTTCAGGCGGTAGGGTGGTCTCTCAAAAGACCTGGTGGATGCCTCATAAGCCAACAGTGACTAGACAGGCCAACATGCTGCAGAGGAGAGGCTGATACTGTGAGGACAGTGGTCTAACAGCTCTTTTCCTCATCTTGTTCTGGGTTTCTGCGAGTCTCTCTCACTTTCTACCAATCTTTGGATAACTTTCTCAGACAAAAGCTTTGCCTGAGAGTGGCACCTCAGCCACTTACTGTGAAAAAGAAAATGTTATCACTGTATTAGAGGGAGGGAATTTTGAACAAGAATCAAGTTCAAAGATTGGATTTTCATGAAAACGACATGAATGATTCTACTTTCTTCATCTCCTGGCAATGCACATCCATTCAGAGTATGTCGTTGGTTCCTTTGTGCTAGGCCTTCAATTTTGTGTTGGTTTAACCCAACACAAGCTCCCAACAGTTGTTAGCTCACCCTCCCCCGGGCTACAGCTGCAGCTACACGGAGAGGCCCAGGCCTGCTGGTGTACTGCCAGCGGCTGCCTCAGCGGGATGGAGGAAGGAATTGAAGGAAAAAAAAAGGTAGAACTCACAGGTGGAGATAAAACAATTTTACTGCAGTAGTTAAGGAACCAAGAGATAATAAAATGTAAAAGGGATAAAAACATAATAATACTGATAACTGGGACCAGCGACTTATGAGAAAGGTGATTTCTCACCCACACCCAAGCCCAACCCGGAAGGAAAGAGACCGAAACACCACGACTTCCCTCCGCTCCATGGAAAGTAGGGGGAGGACCATGACATTATGTGTGTGGGATATATGTTATGGTATACCTCACTGATCAATTTAAGTCAGATATCCTAACTCTGTCCCCCCCCTCCAAATTCCTAATCTCTTCTCTTCCAGCATTTGCAGATTCAACTGCGCTAGAAACCATGACAAATTTTTAGATGAGTGGGCAGAATTTGTCAGTTTGACATTTTCAGAAATTAAAAGGTCTGAAGAATGCCACAAAAGAAAAGGAAAGCAGGATTTAAATTCCAGGGGTGCTGAAAAAATGTATACATGTTTTAAGAGATGTCATCTGTGTATTACTTGCGGAAGTTGAATTGAATTACGATAGCAATGTGCAGTATGTCGTTCACTCAAATGGTGGCATTCATCAAATGAATGCTGGCATCACCGTGCAACAGGCAGGGCAGCCAAGGAACATGGCAGAATAATTCGAGGAGCCCAAGATAATTTTGAAGTAATCAGGGATGTGTGGACGTTGATGGCAACCACTCTGAGCAACTCTTGTAGCTGCAGAAGTCAAACATGACTTGTATTCATCTTTTGTTACCGGTATATATTGAGAATTACAATTTTAATACCTTTTTTTTTGCTTTCTTAAAATGTGTATACTAATTTTTTTGACACCCTTTGTATATTTGAAAATACAGACATGAAGCTCTGGAGGAGTTTTCCTCGTGTTAAAATTTTCTAATACAGTTGGTAATGTTTGCCTGAAGACATACATATTGTCATATTTACCAAGTGTGCAAGGACCGAGTCACAAAACACCAAATTCACCTGGAGCTGAAACTGCCAACAGTCATATAGGGCAATAAGACTTGTGTAACCACTGACAGCTAAAGGTAGGCTGAAGAGAATGTATATGCTGCTCATCAAGGCAGGGCTGCCAGTTATAATGGATGTGAAAAAGGATTTGTTTTTTTTGGCAAGGTTTGCTGTCAGGCCTCTCAGCTTTCTAAGCTTAGTGGAAGAGTGGGTGGGAATGAGTATTACCTGCAGCGGTGCTGGCAGGGCCCACCTTGGCAAATGGACTGCAGAACAGCACCTGTAAGATAAGAATGTGCACACAAATGCTGTTGAAATATCCTCACTTTGTACTTGGGTTATTTTTAAAGTCACCTAGCCTTCTTAGTCAGGGTTTTACAGGCTTGCTGAAGTATTTTGCAGAATTTTCATTATTTGGGGGATGGGAATCAGTTTGTTATTTTTGATAAAGTTATATTGTTTAATGTTCTGAATGTTGTCTGTTATTTGTGGCATTAGCATACCTGAAATGGCTTGCCAACCTTAGGACGGACAAAACTGTTGTGATAAACCACACTGAAAAAGTATTGAATGTTCTTTGCTATTAATAATTTTTTATTTATTATCCTTTACACTTTCATTTTGAAATGCTATAGCTTTTTATCTAGAAGGGCAGATACTTTCATTAGGTACCAGAAATTTATTTGATTGCCCATATATAGCACCTAATACTTGGATTAAAACTGCTGGATGCTACTGCATTCTACATATTCATATACAGAATGAAACCACGTTTTTTTTTGGCCACTCAATACAGCTTCTTTCTGAGGGACTGCAGCCAAAGAATGTGTGATGGAGTGAAAATGTAAACAGCCAGAGTTTAAAGACTTTTGGTCAAGTGAAATTAGAGTATTTAAAATATGTAAAAAGAAAGACCAGAAAGCATTTCAAAGTGGTTGTGTAGCTGGGTTTGCAAACAACTAAAATGGCAAAAGGCAAAGGCATTAAAATGCAGAAGAGAGTCAGTTTTAACAAAAGTCACTGTCAAATTTAAAACATGCATTGGGAATAAAGGTAGGTTTTAAAATCACTGGATTTTATGATGGATAAATAGCAGGGTGCAACTTCAGGTCAGTGGAGCCACTAATAACAAAGCATGTGCCTATCGTTCTCCAGCCTCCTTTGCTGGCAGTCATTTAATTTCCCCCTGCCTGATAGTTAAGGGTCTAGTTTAAGCTTATTGCTTAGGTTCTCTCTAAACTCATTGGGTGATGTTGTTTTCTCAGAGAGTGATTACCCTCTGTTAGGATGAATCTCTAAGAGGAAATTGCCAGGGAGGTCTGCACTTAGCTAAATGTTACACTGTTTGTTTATTTGATTGAAAGAGTAAACNACAACTGCAGCTAATTTATAATATTTCGTCTGGATAAGAATGCAACTGATAAAATATGCTGGTCTAAGGTGATTTTTCCTTTATCAGAGCACACGCAATTTTTCATTGTGGTGACTTTGTCTACCCTTGAATAGCTGGCAGGCAAGTGACTTGGGCATAACGTTATTTGACTCACAGAAGATGGAAGACTTAGTACTGACTGTTTTCTTGCCAAATTCTGGCATCCTGTTAATTGGCTTAGTATCAAAATATTTTCTTGCTTTATTGGATCAAACAGGGGAGAAAAAAAAGATGACAGGATAAACAAATAAACTAGGAAATAGCTTTTCAACTTTTTTCACTGTCTCAGCAGAGTGCACAAGGAAGTAAATCTAAGTCTTAAAAGATTTTTTTTTTTTTTATCAGACAGCACATATCAAGATCAGATATTGATTACAGCTTGCCTTTTTGTGCTCTGATGCTTTTTATTGACTTTTCTCTTCAATGCCCTGTGATGCAGTACCAATGTGATTGGATCAGTATATTTTCCCTTTGGGATTACACAAGAAATCTTGGATGTCTAACAGATGCATGTATTAGACCTCCAAATCTTCAGTGTTCACATAAAATGAACAAGAAATAGATCATTTTTAAAAGGTAAAGAAGAAAGCCACTCTGACAAAAATGCATTTTTGTTCTTGAAATGTCTGCAGATCTGTGCAGAGAGGTAGGAAGGTCTCTTTAAAGCAGACTATTCCTCGGAAGAGAAATACAGCAGGACGTCTGAATGTCCATGGGTTTTCTGCTCATCTGTGCAATGATTTACTTGGTGATGAGGTATGCTGGTGTTATCTTTATTTATTATTTGCTCCCTTCGTTTGATAGAGAAGTATTACTTGGCTTGGTTCTCGTTGACATTTGAGCTGTGTTATATACTCTGCCAGAGGAGAGCATTGCATTTTCATGTGCTTGCATGCTTATACTTTCATGTCCTCGTCTCCAAGGACAACAGCTGAGACCTTCTGAGCACCTGAAGTTGTGGTAGTAGATACTGGATTTACCCAGGACCTTAGGGAGAGCTCTCCTGTTTCACTGTTTCCCACCAAACCCAAGAAGAGCTGTTCTCATAGATATTGAAACCTGCAGAAATTTCACAGACAGAGGTACAACTTCTTGATTTGTTGGTAGCTAGGGACACTTCAGCACAGCATAATGTTTTGGCAGGAACGAGGCTGCAGGAGGCGTGGGAGGTGAAGGGCTGCACAACACAAGCTGGAATCTTGGGGCTGAAAATTTAATGTTCCTAGGTCAATAAGCACTCTGGTCTCCTTCAGTGTAAATTACTTGCCTCCTTTAATCTTATCTAAGTTACTTATAAATCTTCTCTTGTTTCAGTATGTTTTAATACTTTTTCCTCAAAGAGTTTCTGTGAGATAGGTAAGCACTGGCTTATCACTAAACGGGGAAAAATCCAGTGAATTGCTGAAGCATTTGCTACCTGTGTGTGAAAAAGAAAAAACTAAACTTGAATCAGAAGAACACAATTTTAAGTACAGTGTTTTCTTCTTTCCCCAACTCAAATGCCTTTTATGAACACTTTGTCTTTCTTCCTGATGGTAGATCAGAGCCAAAGAAGAATAGTGGTAATGGACACTTGAGCTGCACACAAATACTTCTCCAAATGCCCCTCCGTGGACCCGTGATTTCACATGGTCTGCCTGTTTCCTGTTGTTTCGGAGTTGTATTGTCAAGTTTTTGGACTTCATTCCTTACAACCCAAAGGCTTAAAATACTTTGTCACGTGTCTAGCCCACATGCGTGTCACTGAGGCAGACCACTTTGTACATGTGACTGGGGAGGAATCCTGTATATTTGAGCAGGGAATTAAGCTGTTAAAGGAGTAGAGGGGAAAGCAGCCACATGGCAGTACCCTGCTTTTTTGAGGTGGAATGTGCCTTGGGAAAGCCATACAGATGACTGATAAAACTAAAATGCGGTGTGAGATCCTGTTGTGCTGCCACATATCTAACATAGGAGATTCTGGATTCCTAGAGTTTTTGCACAAAACAACTCAACTTACATCTCTTAGCAGACAAGTGGAAAAAGCATCTTTGCAGACATGGCACGTGGAAGGAAAACACAACAGCAGCAGCCATAAGCTAAAGGCCAGTCCTGTTCATAAGACTTCCCTGAGCCCTGCTGGATGCTGCATCAGTGGAGCAGCCTGTGCTCGCCAGTAATGAGGCTGCAGCAGGGGGGCATCCGTGCAGGGTTGGGGACAGCTTCCTACTGCCCCTCTGGGGCTGGTGTGACCCCCACTCTGTATTCACTGAGGCATTGGGTGATAATTGGCCCTTGCTGTCTGGCCCAAGGGGAACAGAAAAGCACTGAGAAAAGGCTGAACGAGCAGTGTGAAATGTCATTATTTCTTTCCTTTTCAGAGTGCCCTAAGCACTGCGGGTTTGAAGTCATTTAGCTCTTCATCCAGCAAAACATCTAAGTGTGCATTTAACTTAAGCAAGTAAATAATCCCACTGGAGTCACTTAAGGCACTGTGACTAAACACTGTGCTGGAGCAGGGCCCGAGCTTGCAGCTGGCTGGATAAGTCCTGCGCAGGCCTCATATACAAGACTGGAAACATCAGTCACAGGACCTGTGGCCTGTGGTGCTTAGGCTCCTAAATACACTAATCCTTGCAGAATTTCTTAATCTTAAGTATTTTAATCAAGTTGCTAATGATTTAGTAACTCATGCCAAAATCATTGACACAGAGATACAGAACATAGCATAAATTTATTGTTATTTTTCCCCCCTACCTGCTTATTTCACAGCAAAGTGAGTTCCCTTCAGTGCTATATAAGTTCCTGTATGTTCCTTTGGAGCTGATTTTCCTAATGGTGAAAGGTGAAGATCCAGGGAATGCCTCCTAGTCACTTGGTCAGCAGCATGGCAGGCTCAGGCTGTGGTCCTGAAAATGTCCATCCCAAAGCTGTAAGGGTGGATGTGGCGGCCTGTTTGAGCAGGTGGCAGTCACGTGCTTCTCCTGCCCTCTGCTTCCAGAGCAGCCTGTTCCCATCTGCCACTCCGACTGACACAAGCTGTTTCCTGAGCAATTAATTCATTATAAAGTAATGAGTTTGTCTAATTAAAAGAGATATATAGTAATGCAAAGAAGGAGGGGAGGGAGCTGCTGACAACAACAACAAAAAACTTAAGCTCCAGGAAGATACAGTGGAGCTATCTTCTATTTTCACACTGGATAAACAAAAAGATACAGTGTTCTACAATAATTAAAAACTGGGTGTATGTGATCTTTATAGACTACTCTTTATAGAACATTGTGCTTTTGAAACAGATTTTAGTGTTTATTCTACTAATGCAATTACAAGGATTATAGACTAAAATGCTTTTCTTTCTTTACAAGACATTTTCTTAAAATTGCGTTGATTTCTACATTTGAAAATATTTTTGAAAGGAATGAATTTACTATTCAAACACTCTTGGAAAGTTTACTTAGAACGGTTTACTTAGTTTAACTGAAAATCTTTCAGATACAGTGTTCTCTGACTTCCTTGCTTTTTGTTTTCACCCTTTACTTTTACTTTTGTCTGCTACATTTTGTCCTTTCAAGGAAGCAGAAATTTTAAAAAATGATCCTAAAATGTGTAAAAGTGGTTTTGTCAAAAATGACAAAAACTTCAGACTAAAATATTCTTAAAAACAAATCTTAATGAAAACATGTCTGCCAGGTCCAGTTTCAGTTATGTAGAAAAATGTTTTACAGGACAGATCAGAAATATGAGACTTCAACAAAGAACTGTTGTCTTAAGAATGACAGAATAGCTGTTCAGATACCAGAAGCTCCCTTGCAGTGAACTGCTATGCCTAGTAAGTAGAAAAATTATGAGAAAGGGCATATGCAATATCTGTTTTTCAAGGCAGGAAGGAGAAGAATCGTATGAACTTGTTTAGTGCAACTCAGGGAAGATATGTAAAAATCAGAGTTCAAACCCCAGCTCCTGTAAACATTGCATTTGAAAGTCTAATTCACTCCAGCAGTGCACCTGGCCTGAGGAACGATAATTTCAGCTTGGATCTTCTTAGAAAGGCATTGGAGATACGTGGTCATGTGTGGCCGGAGTGTGAATAGAAAGGTCTCAAAGTTTGCTCCTGGTCAAAGTGGAGCACTTGATTTAAAATAACAGGAGCGGCTAAGACCTTGTAGCAGGCTTCAGGGCATGGCCATTAAGCAACCTTTTAGGAACCCCCTGGTGTTTTGCTGACTTGTGTTTTGCATACCCACCTCCCTCTGTTCACTTACAGGTCAGTTGCTGGTGCTGCTCCTCCCCTTTCTTTCCTTGTTCCAGTTAATCAGCCATTGCATTGTTTACCACTCCAGTTGTATCGATTCTTAGAAAAGATTTCACCGGGACCTAAAAAAGGAAGCGTAAAAATGCTCCCCTCTTATTTTTTTGACTGATACTTTCTTTTACACTACATGACAAAGTGATGGATGTACTTAGTTAACTTTCTGCAAAATCATTAATGCCACCCTTACCGGTTGGCTACCCAGGTATTGGCTAAATAGCTGTCATGCATTTGTTACCCGAGAGACTGCAATACTCTATAAGCAGCCCATTAATTTTCTTCTGTGGTTGGTCCTACAAATCCAGTATGAAATGCACAGCTAAGAGAAGAAAGAACTAGCATCCATTCATACACACTTCTACAGAGTTCAGTTCAGGCTTTTCCTGTTTCAGACTCAGATTAAAGCTGCACATGGAAAAGCTGAACTAAGTGGTAAAAAAGATATATATATATATATTTCCCTCCAGTTTGATTAGGGCCTAAAGCAAAATAGTGCATAACTACCTACTACCTCTCCAATCTTCTTGACCTCTCATCAAAAGGCCTGTGGTCAATGGGCTGGCCATGTGAGCACTCGCCAAAAGGAGCCCATCTGGTCCAATCCCTGATGCATCCACAGAATTTCAACTTCACTCCTCCAACCTCCGTTGCATTCTGACTGTTCACAAGTGGTCAGTTTAATGTTCAGTCAAAGCATATCATCCCGAGATGATAGGCAGCCCATCTCAGTTTAAAACATTGAGTTCTGGAGTCCACCACCAGTCTCCACAGATTAATCATCACAATGCCATTTTACTCATCTGAATTTTATCTTGTTATATTATAAAGGGTTTTAGTACTGCTTTTCACTGTGAACTTTCTTACATACTAGTCAAAACAATTCGTGTTTTCTTCTTAATAAACTGAACATTCAGAGCTAAGTTTTTCTTTTTAAGATACTTTCTACAACCTTCAAAATACATTAATGAATCCTTTTTTTTTTTTTGTACCTCACTTAATTTTTTTCAACACAATTTTAGTGGTATGGAAAACTAACTGCTGCATAACATTACAACCAGCCCATGAAATACCTGAGCAAATGCATTGTCTGCTCCCCACTTCTCTTTAGTCTCCACCTGTTGATGCGGTTAAGACATTAGACTGGTTTCATCACACTGGGAGATTTTTACTCTGATACTTAATAATCTTTCCAGACTGGCACACATAAGGCCATCTATTTTGTGTCTTAATATGTGGAAATTCTATGTCCAGATCCAACCTGTTTTTCTGTTCCTGTTAATTTATTTTACACAATTTTATTATCTTGTAATTGTTTGTTGCATTTACTAGTTATCTTATACTGTCTACTTTAAAAGGGGTGATTGTAGTGTTTCAACTTTTTTAGCAGCAAAATGGTACTCAGTCTACCACTGATCTGGTGAATATCCAGTGAAAATCCCCCGTTTCATGAGGATTCCTCACTTCTTGAGTGCTGCCCATTATAGACTTATAAATGCATGCAATATGTATACTGTTGATAGTGTTTGATAAGGTTGTAAAGCCAAAAGCTTCATGGTTTTGCCCCAGCTGCCTGGCATTTGCATGATGTCCCAAGAGAGAATGTTCCAGAATTTGGACACTCCTCCTTGGCTGTACCATAAACCTCATGGTTGTGAGAGAGGTTGCATGAGGATTAGCTCTACTCTGCAAAAGGTCTAACTGAAGCTTGAAACAACAATACTTTGAGTTAATTAGCTCAGTAACCAGTCCTAGGTCTACAGTAGCATAGGCTATTAAACCTGTTCAGGACCCTCAAAAATAACTCTGGAGATAATGTGTGACCAATGCTCTGTTGCTTGAGGCTGTGCATTAGTACATACTGGGGACAGGTGTTTTAATGTAAGTTTGTGTATGCTTTCATAGGTTCCAGTCAGAGCTCTGAACCACAGTATATGCTGTAATTGAGTGTAATTAAGGGTATCCATTTAGAGGATATAACTTTTAGAGTTACCTTTCACCTAAAAGCCCCTCAAGTTATGTCAAGCTCTTTCTGGCGCTGTCATGAGCAAACAACAACAACAAAAAATAATAAAAAAAAACACACAAACCAAAACCAAACTAAACCAACTTCATTCAAGTACTTAATTACCAGTGAAACATCTCAGATGCAGAAAAACTTATGCTTAAATCTGTGTGCATGCTTAATGATCACATCCTCTTTATATATGGGGATATTTAAACACATTTACAGCTCCTATGAGCAGGACCCATTGTGGGCAACAGAAGAGCTTAGCTGACAGCAGCTTGGTTATATCAAGACAAACAGAGTCTGTCCTCAGACCTGCTGGTGTTAAATTCCCTATGTTCTTGTTGATTAACTTTTACTGGCATTTCTCAGATAAGTCCTGATGCATTACGTCTGGCGCACAGTTAGAGATAGCATATGTGTTAACTGAGTAGTGGAAGGAAATTTTTTCCTTAACTTTTAAAACTACATTTTCTTTTTTACTTTTGTAGTGAAAGTGGTCTGAAAATATAAGTGAGAAGTGGTTTTGTACCCAAAAATTGTACCTTTTTTTTTTTTTTTTCCCCCTGTAAATTTGGATGGTAGGTGTTAAGTTGCTGTGGCATTGGTAGATGTCTTCATCCTGACTCCCAGCATCTAACTCAGGAAACTTAGGATGTTTATTTAAATAAGAGCAGATCCAAAGCAAGTTTTTTGGATTTGCATTTCAAACCTAACCAGTGTGCACAAACAGAGTGTCTGATCCTGAACCGTTTTCTGGAATGAGTGGTAAAGTTGGGTACCAAGCTTATGAACAGAGGATGCATGCAGAAATCTCAGGCAATAGAGATCCTGTTTTCATATGCGAGTGGAACAGGGGCAGGCGCTTTTGTACAGGATAGACACCAGCCTTGTTTCTCGTGGTTCTATAGCTTTCTTGTCTGTGGTGTTATTTGGGAATTCATAAAATCACGCCAATTCCTGCATGTGAAAAATACAGATGGAACACTTAGCTTTAAACATTAATATCCGAAATGTTGAGGTTATAGTTTACACCACACTCTGCACACTCATTTTTTTTTTTTTTTTTNTTCTTTTATTCTTTTTTTTTTTTTTTTTTTTTTTTTTCTCTCTCTGTATCTTGGTTCTCTCTCCTCTTTTTCATCTCCTTTCTGTTGCTACCTCCTGCCTTCCACTGCATCTCTACTGAGGCACCTGTGCGCTCAGCCCCTGGAAACTTCTGAATGTTAGTACTTCAAAGGAACTGAAAATCCTTAATTTTACTTCACCAAGTCCAACACAGAGGCTGACAGCTGATGAACACAGCGAGGGGAAAGCACGTGAGCATTAATAGGAGTGTGAACACACCATGGCTTGCAGAGTACAATATTGACTTTGCTTTGATAAAAACAAAAACCTTTATATTTGTAAATGCAAAATAGAGGAGTCCCTCACATATCAGATGCAGTAAATTACTGTATTGCCTCACTAGCAATCTTTTCTCGTTTTGCTTCTTCCTTTGTCCCTCCCTTCCATTCCTTAAAATGTGGTCAGATTCAACCATTTATATGATGTGTACCATAGTAATGTGAGACAAATACAGGAACTGCAAGATCTGTGTGATGCTGCATGGTAACCACAATGCTTTCCTATTTTACATATTTTTTTTTCCCATTGTGCTTAGGTTTTTATACTGTCTTCACTTCTCTAGTATCCTAACATCTTTCATACAAGGCTCTCAGTGATGTGTCTCCTGCCAATGCTAGTGTATGTCTCTGAAATGAGCTTTTGTTCATAGTTTTCACCTTGTCCCATCTTTCCACCTACGTAGACGCCCATCGGCAAATCAAGGCCATCACACTGCTTGGCATTACCTTGTGGCTCTGCAAAATTATCAAGCACTTGTCCCTGCTAATGTCAGCAAGATCAGCTGTTTATAGTGAGAACCTGGCTCCCACTTCATGTGCCTGCTACAGTCTTTGTCCCCTTTTCTTGTCAATCTCTCTAGCACAGCTTTTCCACCTGCACGTTCAGTATTGTTGGCAATCTTCATGAAAATTCTGCATGATCTCTACTGCTCAGGTACTGAACCTCAGAGATCAGCGTGGATGCCTACCGGGGAGACCAGTCCAGGTCTTTTATCCAAAAGAAGCAGTAGTTGCACTTGCTGGGAGCACTCCAATAGGTGGTCCGTGCTACTTTTATGATGAATAGTAAGGGTTTATTTATCCATACTGAGTCAGTGATCTCATTTTTTTAATTAATCCAAATGAAAAAGGAATTTGTTACATTTTGTAGCAAAATCTACTCTCGCATCTCTCATGTTTCACATCAAGAAAAAGTGTTTGTGTTCTGATTATTGACAAAGAGAAGAAAGCTATTGTGTAAAGGTCCTCTTGATTTACTCATTTAACTCACCGCAATCTATTCTGGAATGTAGTTGGAAATTACATGAGTAAATTTTACAGAATGTTACTCCTTTTATTTTTTATTTTTTAAATTATATAGGTGCAAGACAAGGTCAGTCCTTGTCTTACTGGACAGTTCATTCTGACTGGCAAAAATATGTAGAATATGCAATTATGCCCTAGAAGGGAGCATATTAGAATCTGTGTTCAAAACCTTACAGCAAAGCATTCAGAAAATGTCTTAACT